>WEIS01057383.1:2849-13663 GCA_013389965.1 Todus mexicanus | reverse complement strand
TTTTTGTAAGTGGATGTCAAAAGAAATCAATTGCCTAGAGAAAAGAAAGGAAAACAAGTTGATCCTTTTATTGTTACTGTTCAAAAGCATCTCTTTGTTATAGGAACAAAAAGGGTGGCAAGTGACTTTTTCCACCCTGCAGTGGCTATATAAATTTCTGCTACTAAGGGACAAACATCATTGATTTGACCGACTTATTCAAAACAAGTCATGAAGCTACAGCTTGTTGTGTCAATTCTCATCATATACTGATGTGACAGATTTTATGAATAAAATATGGGCAGTTGCTGTCTGGGAGGATGCCACATCTTAGCTACCCCAAACCCTCTGTCCTTGAAGAGCAAAGCTTTGAAAAATTAGGACCATGTTTCAATCCAAGCTGTACAATATGCTTTTCAGTGAAGTGTAATATATTGTTTTTAGCTGAATAACTTTCTTCTCGTCTTCTCCCCTCCCCCTGTCCCCCCCCTATTTGGGGGAAAAAAAAAAAAAAAAGCCATGGCATCTTAAACTAAAGCACACTTCAGTCAGTCTCCCTGTGTGTGCTCCATGCCAGCAGCCACAGTATTTCTTTCATCTTGGCTTCAAAGTGGTGCTGAGAGGGGGAGGGGGGCAACTAATGAAAGAAGGGAAAACAAACAAACAAACAAACAAACACAAAATGGGGGAGGAAATGAAAAATAGCAGTCTACCTTTCAAATCTGAGTGTTGCCTGCAGGCACGCTCTGCAGTGGATGTTGCACTCAGCTTCAGCCCCTTGTATATTTTTTTTTGTTATTGCCACTTCCCATGCTGGGAAGATTCTTGTCATCCCTCACATATTTTATCCACAGAAAAGGCTGCCCTGCCCTGTGCTTGGTGATTGAGGCTGTGCCCCTGGTGTGCCACACTATCAGTGGTTCCCAAGGCTGCCTAGCCTGGGAAAAGCTGCATGGAAACGGTCCAAAATCAGCATTACATGCATTATTGTTCTTACTCTCTCTGATTAGAGTGCACACAATGAAAACAACAGCAACAGCCTCGTTTTCTAGCCCTCCTCCCAACACAAGGCTGTTCTTAGACTGTTTTTCTTTCTCAGAGTCTTCATAGAAATTAACTGTTTCTGTGCTGGTGGGTCCCAGGCATCCCAGCTGCTTCTCTGGGGGAAACCTGAGGAGCTTAGTCCAACTGGGAGCAACATATTCAAAAACATCTAATTGACTCGCACACTGAAATCTCTCTCTCTTTTTTTTTAAATAGGTCTAGATCCAGGTTGTTTGGCGTATTACTAAAAATGCACCATTCAGATGCTGTACTAATATACGCAGTACAATAATGCCTGTAAACCAAAACAGCGAAGGCTGAAAGATATTTAGGTATTTGTCCTTTGAATGCTTATGCATGGTGTTAAATACTGGATACAACACACACAATGTCCCAGCGGCGGGTTGCCAACACCCGGGTCGCCACCATTTTATCAATCATCACTTTTCGGTTTACTCCCTCCCTGGTCAAAGGGATAGTGCTGTCCTGGTTGAAAACTGCCAGAATGAACTAGCGCTGCTGTAGTGGTTATGCAGTCATTTGGCAGCTTAAATTTCCTCAGGCCATCAGCTCTGGATGTTCCATGTCCTGGGGTAGTCAGTTTAGGATGGGATAAAGTTCTGTTTCTTCTCTGAAGAAATCATGTGCTGTGCTCATTTCAAGCACACAGAAATGACTTTTAGGAGGTGCTGAGGTGTGGGATTTCAGGTTGACTCCTCTCCTCTGCATTTCATATCCCCTGAAATATATTAGGTGGCATGTCAAAGAAGGGAGGAAACGTATTTTCTTCCTGCTTAACAGATTGGATCACGTCCCAGAGTGCCAAATACCTGCACCTTAAATGTGCTCAAGTATTTGCTAGAAGGTGAACTTGTAAGGCTGCTTCAGAAGAGAACGGTAGATAGCCCTGGGTGCTAAATGTGAGAGAAAGCAAATGACAGGAAGGACTGAATGTGTTTTTACACATAAAACCACCATAAAGTACATTTTTTGTTTGGTTGTAATAGATGTTACTCTCTTATTTTAATAAAAAAATCCAAATGCATGTCTGTCTTCAGGACACTATTGGGAACACATGTAGGAACAGAATTACGTTGTAGGCTATGTTTTGTTTTAGGATCCTTTTCTGACTTTTTTCCTATATCCTAGCTGTACTCCAGAAGGCACCCTTGATGCCATGTTCCCTTCTTCACAAAAGGTTGTAGAGATGCACTGGGTTCCTCCTCAGCCACGGACCCCCAAGAGCCTCAAGCTTCATTTGCTCCCAGGGACCCAGAATCCATAGAGGTACCTGGGGAGTTAGTGATAGATTTACTTTAATTGCCATCCAACTGATGAAAGACAGATGTTTACTTTTAAACCACTTTCAGACCAGAGTAAAAAGCACTTTGAAATCTTAATTTCTGTGACATGAAGAAAAAGAAACAGTCCTCTAGTCAGTGCTAGGTCTATTCTTCTGTTCTTCAGAAGAATTAAACTGAACCACGGAAAACAAAAATGTAAAGTTGCATAGTTCTGTTCAGTTACTTGTTTCAGTGTCACAGTGGTTAAATCTTCAAGTTTTTTCTAACTTTTGCCAGTTCGACTTGAAATTTCAGAATCTCTTCTGCTATTTTTTTCTGCCTTGTGCATCACTTGAGGTAAAAAATGTGAGAAGAAAGTCACTTCACTGTTTTTCTAAGACTGTACGGCACAACGCAGAACAAGATCTTGTTTATTCTTGAAGAACTCTACTGACATCATATTCCTCAGAAAAATAAGGGTTGTCTATTTTTATGCTAACAAAGCCCTTATGGTCCAAAGGCAAAACTGATTTCTTAACTGACTTCTATACCTTTGGGTAGAGTTGACCCTTTGATAATCTTTTATGTCATAACTTTTTTAACTCTGGGGGCTACCTAAAGGAAAAAGTGAATAGTGGGCTATAAAAACTCATTTTATTCAACTTTTCTGAACTTTTCCATGTTTTAAAAACAGCTCCCGTTATTTAGTATGTGAACTTAAATACAGCTGAGATGGGATTCCTATATCAAAAACATTTCCTCTAATAAAAACCTGGAAACTGGCTGTCATTACTCTTGCTTCACTTTCTTCCCAAATCAAGTAGTTGTGCTGGCTGTTTGTTTTGTTTAACTGTCTCAGACAGAGAGATATCAAGGCTAATCACAGTATCATTTACCAATGTTCACTGACAGGAAATCTTGAATTGTTCTTGAGAAATTAAATATTAGGCTTATTGTAAATCTGATTAAGTAAAGGCACCAATTCTGAAGGTAGGATGAATACTACAACTAGGAAATAGTGGAAAAGAAAGCTAAATATCTTTGAACCATTCTGTTCACAGATTATTGCAGGAGACTGATCTTGCCAAATATATTATTTTTCTCTGCTATACATTCCTTTCATTAGTTTATTTGCCTATCAATTTCTTTTTCATTAGTTCATAAAAGATCAAAATTTAAAGAGAACCGGCAAAACCTATCCCTTCACTCTGCTAATATGCCCAATATGAATTGAAATGATTTTTTTCACCTGTGTGCTGGGCAAACCCATCAGACATGTACCCCCTGCATTGTGCCCAGGACTGCACGCTTGTGTCTGTGTTGCCATGTGCCAAACAGGAAGATCCATTGCACGGGTGATACCTATGAATCAAGAAGTGTGAAGTCCAACTTCACGTAAAGTGCTGTAATTGCCAGCTTGGGCAAGCCAATAGCATCACCAAAACCTGGAGGGAGGTAGACCCTAAAGTCACCTTGAAAAACAGGTGCTTTAGAAAATGCCACCTTAAATCTGTCTAGACTGAAGCTAAGTATATATAAGATTCACATAGGACATAACTGCTGCTCTTGGAGGTTTTTTGTGATGAATAACTGTCATGGACAAATGTCTGACTGAACAAACAAATGTGCATTGTGGCCTGAAAGAAGTTCGCTTGGCACTGATTGGAATTTTCCTGGGGTACGTAAGAAATGGGTGTGACATAGATGTCACCTGGGTTAAACTGTCCTGAAAAACTAGTGAAAGTGTTGGCAGCAGTCAGGGAGGCTGTAGGGTTGTTGCACTGGCTTCAACCCAACTTCCAGGGCAAGAGGGGCTGATGTGGCCACCAACTCCCTACTTTGGGGTGATAGCAAGTCTGTGACAATGTACTGAAGTGTGCCAGCAAGTTGTTCGGGGCCCTGACTTCCTCCTTGCTGCAGAACCATCCTTTCATTGGGGCTCTTTCTCTTGGAACCAGAGGGAGAGCATCTACCTGATTGTTGTCCAGGCTTATTTGTCATAAAATCTTACTGGCACGACAGCTGAGGCGTTCCTCGCAGTTTACTCTGCTTGAGCACAACAAGATGGGATAAATCCCAGCAGTAAACAGGCTAGAAGGCTGTTTTCTTTCTTTCTTAATATTTTATTTATGGGGAAGAGGCCACACGAATAATTGAAGATGCCTGTTTGCACCCACTGCAATCTGTGAGTGGTTTGAACTGTAAACATGTCAACTCACAACTGGAGCTTGAGAAACACATGTGCTGAAGAGCCGTGGGCTGTTTGTCTGTCTGTCACACTTACCTTCTCAGCAACCTCCTCTTTCTCTCACGCACGGGCAGCTCAGACCCAGGACATTAGTATCCTATATGACGTGGGTGCAAGTTTCCATGGAAAGATTTATGTGAGGAGGATGGAAACATGCACATTATGTGAGGTGAACTTACGGTCTGTTTTAGACAGTAAAATGCAAATGGTATTTCAGACTGTTTTGGTGTGTTGTTTTTTTTTTTTTCTTGTGTGACATACAAATTGAGATCAGCTGAGGCTCTAACAGTGGTACATTTAAAGAAACTGTAATGCTGTGCAGAAATACATGACAGAAACAGCAGACAAAAGGCCAGTGGGAGAAGGAAAGAAATGGAGAGGCCTGGAGCACTTGAGGGGGATGTTGAATAATCCTACTTGCACAGTTCTGGTAAGGAGTAACAGAAGACAGAAGTATTGCTTAATAAGATACTGTAAACCCCAGAAATAACACAAAAATCCAGGATCATCTAAGAAGTGACAAGGCCTTCAAAGTCTTATAAATCTGACTTTACTACGTACAGGTCAAACACTGAATGGATCAGGTCCTCAACAAAGTTCTAGGTCTGGCACGATTTTTGAAAACAAGCATAACCTCAGTAGTAAGGGTGTAGGGTAATGAATCAGATCCTACAAATGTTAAAGAAAGATTAACATTCAAAACTTCTGCTATGCTAAAACCCTAGAGCACAATGAGGCAGGATTCATCCCCTCCAAGTCTAGGATTAGGGAGAGATAATGAGGTTTTGTTTAGAAGTATTTGACTAAAAATGAAGAATTTGGAAAAATGTCAGAAGAGGCATTTTCCATACCCATGATGGTGAATTAAAAAAACAAAGCAGACACATCAGACCATAAAGGAGTTAGGAGGGGATTGTGTCGAACATACAAGAGAAATTTTGGAGAGGTCCTTGGGACAGAGAGAGGTATTCAAAGACTGTCACCATTGCTTTGTTCACTTTGCAAGAAGCAGAATGAGTGAACAGGATTATATAGAAATTGCAGCTAAAGTCTACTGAGTTGAATCAAACTGAGAAACATATACTACCAGCAGTTTAAAAAAATGTACATTTATTTAAAAATATTTGGTGATAAGTGAGCAACAACACTATGTCAAGAATAAAGTTGATGCAGAAGAAGAGCTCTGGTGTGGACTTCTTACCAACTTTGCACTGGTGTCACATTGTTGGCTACAGTGGACCAAGCCCTGACTAATTGCCCTTGTCAGTCAGATCCTGGGAAAGAGTCTTGCAGGAAGACTGATACTTCAAGGGCATGTCAGATGTGAAGTTATTTGATTAGGGTCTTAGCTGAGAGCAGATCTATAATGTTTTGAGTTGCTGGGCTGTGTAGTGACAGTGAGTGCTAAGAATTGCTATGTGTACAGGTCCTGCCTCCTGTTTCTTCATACAACTGAAGGCCTCCCTCCGAAATGCGTGCATAGCTCCTGTCAAAATCAGTGGGAATTACATGAAAGGATCAAGGACGATGAGATCATGGTACACTTTAGTTTTCATCACTTGTGAGAATTGTTTCACCACATTGTTCATTTGCTGAGGATTGGTTTCTGCAATATAAAGCTTTTATATTAATGACAATAATGCCTAAGATTTTTTTCTTGAGCTTTCCTAGTTGGATCATGCATCACTCATATCTAAATTTAGTCTGGGTATAACTGCTCTAATATTTTATCTTACTTCATATTCATCTCTCTTCTGTCTGCTGGCTTCATTTCAGACAAAGAAAGTCAATATTTTCTCTGCAAGTTATTTCATTTTGTTGGTCTATGATATCATAGCAAATGTCAGCTGATCTTATGTAATATAGAGTTGAAGACAGACTGTTATCCTTCCTTTTACAAATAAGCAGATCTAAATAGCATACGTTCATGCTCAAATTAAGTATTTTTAGAGCTATTAAAGCAGTTAAAACAGCTCTCTGCTGATGAGAAAGTCTGCCTCTTTTCCTGGTGGTCTCTTGTTCCTCCCCTAGTTGCATTTGATCTCTGAAATGCTGACCGTTTTGCTGCTAACAAAGTCATCATTCACTCAGTTCTTAGCAAGTCTGAGCACATTTTATGGTTGATAGCTGGATTGACAGCATGATCCAAAATTAGCTGCTTTCTGCTTATTCTTGATTACCCTGTAGGGCCAAGGCAGTACAAAACTCAACGTGTGGCAGGAAGCAGCAAATGATAGGCACTGTGTTTTCATATACCGAAGGGGCTAAAGCCTCCCCTTTTTTGAATGCAGATAAGGCTGTTGTCAGCAGGTGAAAATCTGGCCCAACAACATCAAGAGCCCTGCCACTTTTCCAGGCTGTGATTTGGATGGGAGCTGGATATCTCTGTTTGAGTTTACAACTGCAAAGTGGCCTTAAAATGTCCATGATACACACGCACAACTGTTTCTTGCCTGCGCAGGCAGTGGGAGTTAGTGACTGTGTAGGAGGATTGGCGTTTGTACTGCGTCGCTGTTTTCCTTGGTAGGACGCAGCTGGAAGGAGCAAGAGCAAGGTAACTGGAGCTGCTGGTCAGCCCCAACTGTCAGCTTGCATAGATTTTTCTCTCCCAGTACAGAGAGCGAACTTCTACTGTTGGCAAAAAGGCAACACAAACGTATTTTAAAATCTCTTCCTCTGTGTAATCAAAAGGAAAGGAACACGACACGAAAGCTTCCAAACAAAGAGCAGACAAGCGCACCCACCCATTCAGCCTCCCCTTCAATCACTCACACCGTGGCTGACTCTCAAGGCCTGTCTGGGTCATATTATGACTCCCTTTATTAGTGTTTAAGGTCACTGGGAGACATGCAAGTGCATCCTATATCAGGAAGTGTAGTATGTCTCAAGAGTGAAATATTTGGCTGTTAGCAGGAGCCGTGACTGCGACTCGGAAATCCCGGGAAGTGCCTGAAGGGCAGGCGGGCTCCAGGCGCCTCGCTGCCTCCCGGCTGATAGAGCCACCGGGAAGCGGAGCCGCTTTCCTGCCATTCTCCGCACGGGGCTGCCTTCCTCCCAGACTTTCCTACCGAGCGCCTTTGCCAGTCTGTCCAGCTGGCTGCAACCTGCAATTCAAAAGAAAAGGCCTCCATTAAGGCAGGTAAAATGTGCCACCATCCGATCCAGTATTGTTGCTCCTGCAGGAAGACTGATTAGGAGCACGTAATGCGGGTGGGAAGGAGGAGGGTGCCAGCCTGCAGCCCTGTGTGAGCGGGTGGCAGATTTATTGGCGCATTTATCGGCACTGGGCCACAGGGAGACTTGGCAAGCATGTGGAAGTGAGCTGTTCCACGGCACGCACTGCAGCCCAGTGCTGCTGTGGTTTGACCCAGGTGTCTGCGGGCACCCGCCACCAGTGAGGAGGAAGAAAAGCGAGAGATGTGGTGCTTGGGGTGTCTCCTGACGTCTTTAAAGTCAAGGTTGGAGACCTTTCTGGAGTTATAGGTCCTGCAACCAAGGTTAGACCATGACGGTGAAGATCCTTGTAAGGCATTGGATGATAGATAGTTTCACAGCTTCCTTAGCTATACCCACAGACATTCCGTCTCTCTTTTGCTCTGACTTTAACGTCACTCGGGCATAATCCACCCTCAGAGTACATGTGTTTTTTAATACAGTGTGCTTGATAACAGCTAAATGAAGCTGCTGTTGGCAAAATTTGAGGTAAAAAGAGAAGTGGAAACAGAACTGTTTTCCCTTATCTACATGATGAAGTTAAAAATATTCATGTTGTATCAGTATGTACAAGGAAAATATCCCCTTCTCTTTATTGTCCTCATGTAAAAACGATAGAGGCAGACAAGGGTACGCAAGTATCAACAGAAGTTTTTTAGCTCTGGTCTTGTTGCAGGATGGAGGATCCTCTCAAAAACACATCCAACTGCAAACAAATACTAAAAACATGGATGTTTCCCTTTACAATAGGAAGAGACTATTACGAAATCGTCATCTCTATCTAACAGATTACAATTACAACAACATCTCCAAGCCCTCTCAGAGTGATGGACACAAATAAATGGAGACAGCAAACTCCTGGTAGCACCGAAGCCTGCTGTAGCTATGCAGTTATTCCCACCAGAGATCCTCACTTTCAGGCATTAGTAACTTTGTTGTTATTAACCTTGGCCAAATAGTGTATGTGTGTTTGTGTGGGGGTTTTTTTCACACGTGTATATATGTGCATGCACAGCAAGCACATATTTTACTGTTCACTTTTTTATGTCCAGTGAAATGGACTGTCAGGCAAAAATGGAAGAATGTAACATAGAAAGTGTTGAGGCTGATTTGAGCTTGCAAGGTCTCCATTCAGAGCTATTTTAATTTCCAAAAAGAAGCATTTGACTTTTAAGAGATATTTTATTTAAATTACATTAAAAATCACACTTGAAACACAATTTAAAGGGAAACAAATGAATAACTATCTTAAAAAGAAGGCTTAGTAAGGAAAAAAAATTGGCAAATTATTTAAGTGTTAATAATACTTAGATTAAATGTCTAGGATAAAGGGGGAAAACTCCAATAACATCACCAATGTGTGGCCAACAGTCGTCTTCTAAAAATGCCATTTTTTTAATGAAACATTTTTGTGTGTTTTGGTCAGTTGCAGATTAATTTCCTCTTCTTTTTTTTTTTTTTTTTTTTTTTTNTTTTTTTTTTTAGCAGAATGAAGAAGGGGAAAAGTCACATTTTATAAATGCTCAAACCTCCAAGTTAAGGGTGTAGCTTTAACTTCCTGGCTCTGAGTAAATTTTCACACAACCAGAGAGGTTTTATTAATAGAGTTCATGTACTTAAAAAGTGTGTATGTACATACAAGAAAAAGCTTTTACTGGAGAGTCAGCTTTCCCTGAAGTATTTTATCCTTCCTAGAATAAATAAAATAAAAATACAGTGATAGACTGTACTTATGGCACATATCCCTGTGCAGTAGCAATTAAGTACTGCCCTCCACACTCCTCTGTCCTATGGGACATCTTCGAGCAGCGTCTTTGCTCTGGGTAGCTGACACAGACATGCACAACATGAGCCTGAAGCACCTTGGGCAGTCAGCTCACTGATGGAGATTCGCTTGCCTGCTGATTTTGGCAGTCAGATCAGATTAGTAGGTCTAACTTTACGCCAGCTGGTTTTGACAGGCTCATTTATTACATTGTATTTAATTATTTATGGTTGCACTGCAATAAAAAACATCTATGACTCACATTGCTGCCTTTAGAAGATCATCTACAATTAACATTATTGATAGCACCCAGAGGGTCAGCTGGAGACTTTTTGGAAATGTTAATCTCAGCAGGTCTTATGTGTGGGTTTCCCTGTTGTTTCCTCATCTATCCCTGGAAGGATGTCTCTTCTGCCCTGGCGAAAGTATCAGCAATACATGAGGAGATGGTGGTGACAGGCTAAGAGTTTTCTCCTATCCTATTCCAGAGAAGGATGCCATTCTCCAGTGGAGAGCACACAAGCCTTTGCAGGCCTGGAGAAGCCATGAAGGTTTGTGTGCAATCTGCTTTTCTCATGTGGATCTGAGATCAACAGCGTGACAAACCTGGCTGTGTCAGATGTACATGGCAGGTTTGGAGAATTAATAAGCATTTTGCTTAGCTATCACTGTAAGACAATTCTCTGCTCCATCAATCTGCTGGAAGATATTTTCATGCTTCGTTGAAAAAAAAAAAAAAGCAACTGTTGGACAGATGAAATTATTAAGGGTTTCACTTTGCTAAGTAAAATTTCATATTTCCCTCCACAGAGTCTCTTATAGATTGCATGATGACTAACCTAAACATTATCACACAACATGCTGTCATCTTTCATAAATAATATAAGGATTGCTGTAATCCTGCATAAACCCAGCTTTGGATGTTGAGAAATATTATGCAAGTGTCCAACATGAAAAGAATCATGTTTCTTATTCCACCACTCTGGCCAAATACCATGTTGTCTTTACTGGAAAACTGGTGTTCATCAAACGAGTTTAAAGCTGAGAATGGGAGAGGGTGGGACATTGCATTCTTGAGAAATGACATTATAAATAATACGGTACTGCTTAGTCTTTGTGCTGTTAGTAAATCTGGGGTATTCTAGAGCAAGCAGGGAGAGCACGGCATACTGTGCCTGAGCTTCAGCTTCGCTTTTTTATTCAAACGCATAGACTACATAAAGTCATCTGCCCTCACTGGGGCTTCCCGTTCTCTACTGCTTCACTCTCTTAAGTGTAAGCT
>WEIS01057382.1:0-10365 GCA_013389965.1 Todus mexicanus | reverse complement strand
AAAAATAAGGTGATAATAAAATGGTGACCAAAAAAGACTAACCCCATTTCAACTTCCACATTTCCTTTCCATAGAGCCATTTGAGAGGAAAGAGGGGGTTTCAGAGATTATATGCCCCCCTTTCCCCAGCACCTAATCAGAGATTTACAAACCAGCAAATCAAAGGAGACTGTGAAATTCCAGCCAGAGAAGCGAACAGCGAGATTAAGTGGATTAGTCTACTGTACAGGAATCCAAGGAATGCAGCCCGCATGTGCTTTTGTTGTGGATTACTCAGCAGCAACATTATGGTTTTACATCTCCCAGAAACATATGGGCATGTGCACTTGTGCAAACCAACAAGAAATAGCAGTCCCTGACACGCCGCTTTGCTGAACCGGCTGTGCTGATTTCAGCAGATACAGCATTTTCGAGGGAGAGGAGGAGGAGAGTTTACGAACATTTTACTGTATGGGTTGAAAATGAAGCGGCAAACAAGCTCTTCATACCAGAAACGGGCAGATACATCCGTTTAGTTCACAGGGAAAGACATCTCCCTGTAACCGTTCACTATCCCCTTGTTAACGATCCAGGGAAATCCCTCAGTTCAGACACTGCAAAAACTTTCAGAAAGTTACGTCCTGATCGAAACGTAGCATCTCAGACTTAAAACATTTTTTGGGTTGTTTTAACTGGGTGCAAAATTACACATAAATTCATAACCTGGGCAGACTCTCCAAAGGAGGTGGGCGGAAACACTGGGAAGAAGTGGTAAGTGATGGATAAATGAGCAAACTATTACTAGCCAGAGTTAGCAGTTTGTATTAGCAGTTAGTAATAAATAATTAATATAGCCCTAGGAGATATAAAGCCACTGTCATGGTATCTCACGTTTGGCTCTAAATGGAACTCGAGATAACCTACTTTGAACAGTAATGTGTTCACAGTATGTGGGAATTAACTGCTCAATGTAATAAGTACTATTGAATTTCCCGTCTCTGTACAGAGAAAGGGCAACTGCCACCAAAAAACACAGTAATAACAGTAACCGAATGCTAAAAAAAAAGCAAACAAACCTCCTTTTCATTACATCTTTAAAACGTTATAGGTTAAAATAATCTTAAAAGGGCTTAAAAAACAGCAATTAAATCTTTCCATTTCTGTTTTCCAAGACCGCAGCTGAGAAAACGAAAGAGGCCTAAGTGCCATACCGTGCTAGCCTTGCTAATAACTCTCTGTGAAAAATCTCATTAATTCAGTCTGGCTCTTCAGATCAGCCGCTAAGACCTTGTATTGTCAGTCATCCTCTGGCCTTTTCAGGATTTCCACAGCCTAACTAGCAGAGTCTCCATGGAAACCATGCAGTCATGCTTTGCACATCCCCAGAACTTTTTGTTCCTGACAAAGCTTGAAAAATCACATGCAGCATGGAGAGTTTAACACAGTGAACTAAACCCTGACCCACACTTATAAATGATAAACCCCAGCATACTAGCTTTATTATAAATGATTTCCTTACAAGATACTTAGCCAAGCTGGCAAAACGCTCAACCAGACAACACACGAGGAACGCAGCTCCAGAGAGAGGAAGCAAACACATTGAAGCAAAACACAGAGTTTCGGGTTAGTTCTGACTCTTTTGAAAGCACTGGAAGCACACAGGGTACGGAAACAAGCAGAGAACAGGAGGAGCGCTTTGAAGTTGCCTTTCCCGGAAAATGGCATCCCCGCAGCCCTCCAAAGAGGAGTCAGCTCTCTGTGACCGTGCATCACGACGATGCTGAATCACTTGTCTGGCTGCGCATCCCAGCTGGGAGAGGTGGCAGGACACGAGTCTCCAACCCTGTGGCTACGTGGTCCCTCCCAGACCGTGCCTGCATCTAGGACAGCCCTAGCCAAGTTCCAGTTGCCCCTCTAGCCCAGGAGCGGGGGTTCAGGTCGATACAGCAAAACTGGTCCCAAAGGCAGTTGTGGCACTGTCCTCAGAATGAGATTCTCTGGCTGGTATCTGAGAGCTGGCAGTCGCAGAATGTACACGTATGTCTGATGGGGTGAAAGAGATTGGTGACCTGCTCAACAGCGTGCGTGTCTTTGCTCTAGGCCTGGCTGCTTCTCACTGGACTCTGCCAGGATGACTGGGGGTGTTGGTCTCTGCTTACACTGACCCTTCTTATCTCCACTGATGTGTGGAGGGTGTACTCACACCAATAGCATCGCTGCCCGGTATTAAGTATTGATTATAGCCAGCAGAACAGGGACAAGCAGCCGGTCAGAAACAAGTCCATGAAAGGCCCCAAATCACAGCCAACACCTGGCTTTTACTTTTTGCTTGGCACTGCAAGACCCCCATGGCATTTTCCTCTCTTCTCCCAAGCAGTGCTGCCAGTCCGTGCTTAGGGAAGCAGTTGCAGAAAGATGTTCTACGCAGGAGAACCAGGGAAAGTCAGAAGGGTCACATGTGGAGGAGGAGTCGCTGAAGGCCAAACTCGCTTCACCGCAGTAAATTCTCAGCTCCGATGCAGATGAGCAACCACCCGCTCGCTCAGTGCAGCGCCTGGGTTTGTGAGAAAAGAAGTGACTCATAGCCAAGGGTCATGCTGTAATCTGGGAGGACTGCCAGGGAAGGGAGAGAGCCACACTCAGCCTGATCCGTGGTGAGCTCACTCCTTACATGGGGCGGAAGATGCAATCCACCGCAAGAGGATCAGAGAGCTCTGAGTGGGCTGAACCAGTCATTTGGGAGCTGGCAGCTGTGTGCTTCCACCCCTGAGTTCCAAATAATGAGTTTAGGGTTAGGAAGTCAGCCTCACACGGGACGGCTCAGGAGGTGTTTGGCACATGCAGGCCATCCCCAGTGGGAAGCAAGAGGTCAGAGCAGGCTTTGTTGCCATGGGGTTCCCCAGGTGCATCACCACAACGGATGGAAAACATTTCCCCACCTTCTCCTCCCCCAGTGAGGGGTGGTGCATAACCAGCAGGAAGCTTTGGATCTCTAGGGCCTTTCAGAATATAACCACAGACATCTGAACTGGCACGGTGTGGGACACGAAGACCTGATAGATCTTGCCTGAGCTGGCCGGGACCCTTGGGGGCTGGCCCTGTGCAAGCTAGCAGAATTACCTTGCTGCTGCTGTTCTTCAGCAAGCAGCGTATGCTGATGCTCTCTCTCAGAGCCATTCACCACCAATGTCAACCATCTGCTTCGCTCGCCACCCAAGCAGCTGCCACTTGGCTGTGGAGCATGTGAACGGCTTGGGTACCTGAACGATGGAAACCGCGGGTCCTCACCCTCAGGAGGACATCCAGCCCCCTTCCCTGGTGAAGATCTTGTTGTGCCCTGCAGGTTGTTTGCAAGGCCAGAGGAACCAGATGGTGTTGGGCTGGAGCAGAAGCCTGAGTAGAATTACAGCCACTGCTTATGGCAGCCTCAGTTTCTTCATTTATCCATGAGGACTGAGAGGATCAGACCTCAAGACACATTACTGGGAGATGATTTTATGCAAAAGCCTTGATTCCTGCTTGCTAGGCTGTGATATTGTACATATACTGTATTAGAAGCCATAAAACATCTTTGCATGTCTTCCTCTGATCTCTTATTTTCTTCATCTTTGCCTCTCTTTCAGCCAGGGCCAAGAGCCTCTGGCAGCCCAGGAGCCAAGGCCACCTGAAGCACTGCCTTGAAGCCCTCAGAAATTACAATGATTGCTTACCTGCTGAATACAACGTAAAATACATCTGCTCTTGAAATGGCAGGATTATTAAAATACAACAAGGCAACCACATGAGCCACTTCAAAACTCAGGAAGGTGTAGAGATGGGCAGAGAGCAGGATTTGTTGCCATAGTTGTCAAGGTGAAGCAGGTATCCCTGAAGGAGTTCTGATCTCTTACCAGTTACGTTTGGCTCCTTGTCCCTCCTCTTGCTCCATTAATGAAGACGACACCTGAGCTCAGCAAATACCTCCTGAGTACATTCTGTGGTGGCCCCAGATGCTACCCAACCCTGGATGGAGCAAGCTTACATAGTCAAAGCTCTTTTCATGGCATCAGCTCTCCCCAGTTTCCATGGTTTCTCTGCTGTATATTAGCCACCTTCTCCCTGTTGTAGTCCACTTCAAAACCTGACAAGACCCTCCTTCGGAAAATACCCAGAACGGCTTATTGTTATCCCTTTCAGTCAGACAACTTCCATTTGCCACGTCACTGGCACTTCTTGCCTTGCCTGGTCCAGAACAGTGATGGTAGGTTTGACACACAAGCTCCTGGCAGAGGACATTCCCCAGAAGAGTGGCTTTCTCTTTGCCATTAGCTCTGGGCAGAGTGGAGAAAAGCTGATATGGGCAGCATCAGGCTGTGCTGGCGCAGTCCCCAAAGATGTAGCAGGAGGACCAGCCAAGGCTAACAATCCTGCTGCCTACTGCTCTGACTTTCCAGGCAACTCTTCCATGTGACACTAGGACACTCCACTGTGGCACACCAGGTCAGCAAAAGTACCTTGAAGCCCAAAATAGACAGTTGAAGTCCACATGTCCTGACCCCACTACTGCACAATGTGTTCAGACAAACTGAGGTCATGAACAAGAGTGACAGACTATGATGGGTCAGCAGAGATTCCCACCACCCCTGTCAATAGCTGGGGATGACAATTCATCATCCTCAGCTGCAGCTCAGCAACTAAAGCACTAGCCCAGGTTCAACTAATGGTAGCTTAAAGGACAAGGGAAAACATGTCAGCTTGAAGCTACCGCGCAAAATTAGAATAAGCAAGGACTACTCTTCTGCTTTCCTACTGCAAATGTATTCATTTTCCTGAAACTGCAGCCATATGGTTGTCTGAAATATGGTTCTCAACCTGGTACATGGTTGCAGGTCAGTAGTCATTTGCCTTGGTCAGAGCAAATGAGTCTGAACTCTGTAAGGAGACTTTGGTCCTCAAGGAGGGCTGGTGTGGGATTCTTCCTAGTCAGCAATGCTAGATTGTTTTTTTGAGAAAGTGATCAGAGCTTTACAGCACACCACAAAAAGGATTAAAACCCTAGGAAGGAGGCAGAGAAAGCACTGAATATGTCCAAGAGCTTATTGCTCACCTAGTTTCAGACTGTCCCTGCTTGGTGCTTTCATGCTTTCAGGGGACAAAAGCCCCTGTTATGCTCAGACCATTCATCCATGCTGGAAGAGGCAAAATGTCCCAGCAAAGGGCATGTCTGGCTGCAGGATGTCCTTGTAGAAGGCACCTGCCTGCTGTCCTGAGGTGCAGAGGAGCTGCTGGCAGAATGGAGAAGTCAGACTCAGCACCACTGCTCTCTGCTTCCTTCTGAGCTTGTGCTCAGGCTCTGAGCAGCCACAAATCCCACTCATGTCTGGGCTGAGACATCTGCACAAAAGTAACGTGATAAATCAGTGCTTCAGGCACTGAAAATCCCAAGCCTGCTACATAGGAAACCTTTTTCTATGAGGTCTTTTATTTTCATGCAGGCCCAGTTTGGATTGTGGTAGACAAGAGGAAACTGTGTACTTCTCACATGACTTACAGGTTCCTCAGCTCTGCAACATCAGGTTGTAAAATTTCTAGATATACAAGGCAGAATCCAAGCAGGATACTCATAGGATTTTCACTTTTGTGAAAAAGAGACTGTCATAGGGACTTAAGTTTACGTATAATAAAAGGAGAGAGCACATGTGAGGCATCCAGGAACACAGATCTTTCTTTGAATCTACAGAAGAAAAAAGGAGACAAGAATGGACAGTTGAGATGGCTGCTGAGTTTACCATGGCAGGTTCACAGTAAAGGACAGGCAGGGACAAGATATCAGAGATGACACAAAGTCCAGATAAAAAACACCTCCTTTGGGATCTTTTCAACAAATTTAAACCAGGAACAAACACAATTCGTGGTTCAGCAGTTTTTCTCATAGAGCTCCTGTGGTTTTGATCCAGGAGCAGATACCGTACAACATTTCAGAAGCACAGTCTGACACTCCCTGTAGATATGGACAGGTTATTTACTATTTCTCTGGCTTCACTTTCTCCATCCTGACAACGTTAATAGCAGATACTTTATCTAGCCTTTCATAAAAATGTAATTTATTGGTAAAGCACTTGAAGAGCAATGGATGATGCCATTCTTCTCCATTTCCCCTTGGAAGCAATAGAACTTACTGATTTGCAAGTTAAAGTTTCATCAGTGGTTAGGTTCTACAAGAGTTAAATATTATCCTAAATTGAACCAGCAGCTAAGCAAACAGATGATAAGCTTTTAGTGAACTCAGGAGTAGTATACAAAAAAAACCCCTCCCGTGTACTTTGTCTACAGGTGTGCAATGTTTATTCTCTTCCATGAAGTTGTAATTGAACTTTGCAGTTGGTCCCACAGTGAATTAGTGACCATAAGGTTTTGTCAGGGGTGCAGTTTGGCTCCTACGTGGCTAGGCAAAAGGCAAATAGGTCTACAGAAAATGCACCTTGAGCTGTCTGTCTGCTTTTTCACTAGTCCTGTTAGCAGTCGGGATCTGAATCAGGCTTAATTTTACAAAGTCCAGCGATGGTCGTACCTGGACCACTTCTATTATGAACAAAGTCTGAATAACTTCAACTGTTATGAAAAAAAGTATATAAATCTTCTCTATTTTGCCTTACAGATATTCATAGGTATTTTCATTAGAGAGGAATGAAAATAGAAGAGAAACTATCACTAAGTAAGGAGAGCCTCTGCATCTTGCATAACACTTACAGGCCCAAGCTCATTTCCAAACATCATCTTAAACAGACAGAGTTGAAAATCCATCACAAGGCAACAGTGGGATAACAAATTTTCTTCATCTGTCTCAGATGCTGCCTTCCACCTGCGCTCAGCTTCACTAATGTGATGTATGAGGGAGACCTCACCTGCTGTGCACACCTAGGAGACACAGAAACTGCTGGGATACTGCTTAGGGTAGTTCCAAATCATATTTCCACACTAAAAAGGAAGTTGCTTATTTCTAAATATTAGCAAAACTATAATAACACAAGCGCTATGGAGCCAAAACTCAAAAGCCAGGAATTAATTTGCAGCTATGTAAAAATACCATTTAAAAACAGCTCTCTTGAGTCTAAGAAATCTATTTGTCTCTTCTCCAAGGAAAGGTTTTAGGCTAGACAAAAATAACTTTCTGGTAAGTACCTGTCTAACCATAAAATCTACGTGCCTCCTTCTTCCAGTGCCGTGTTACCTTCTCAGCATCGAGCTGGGCATTCGGTTGAAAGAAGCTGGTATGAACTTGAATGCAAACAAGAAGCACGGATCTAAACTGGAGATTAACATCCAGCACACTCTGAGGAGGCTGGGCAGTTTATGTTCTATAGTTGCCATGTTGGACTGGTGGCTGAAAATTTGGCCTCAGCATTCAGGTTCATACCCCTTAAGCACGTGTAGCACTAAGAAATGTTGAAGACAGGTCTGGACTTCAGCCAGAAAAGACAGTCATCATAAAGAGATGAGAGAAGCAAGGAAAAAAACAAACAAAAGTGAGGGAATCTTGAAAAAAATCACGTATTCTTTTTGCAATTCACACTGAGCAGGTTTCTTGTGGGTTTCAACACCCAGCTGCTTCCAGGAACAGAACAGACATGCACGTGCCTGCAAAGCAAAACACAGCTGGAGAGCTAATTTTAGGCCCATCACTCTTGGCAATATCCCTTTAACAAATGAAGAATGTGTGATTTTCGTGCATATGTACAAACACCGCATTCTCACAGTTAATGTAAATGGTTGTTCATGAAGTTTGGTCCGTGTACCAACAGGTGTGCCTGTCGCCCTAAAATAAGTTATTTTTACTTGGATGGTAAGATCACCTTCCCTAATCACAGTGCGGTTCTTGTGTCTGTAAAATCCAGTAAAGAATCCCTCAGACTCCAACTACCCCTCACCAGAGAGGACAAGCTGGATTTCAACAGTATTTACTTGAGAAATTGCAGTAACGTTCACCCACCATAAGGCTGCTGAGTGATTCAACTTTTTTCTTTAATGAAAGAAAAAGCGGGCTTCCTCTTTGCTTAAAGGAAGCAAATGCTGGCATTTAAAGAAAGAAATAACAGGCAATGTGTTTACATTCAGGGCTGAATTTCAGAAAGAGCAAGACCACCAGTTGCGGCCAAGGTTTAAGGGAAGTCATTGTCTTCTTTACTTTAAGGATTTCCCACTCAGGTTCTGTTTGCACTATAGATGGAAAGACCTGCTTGGTTTTGGGTCAAAACCCAAGAATGTTGTGGATTTTAAACCTTTTACCTGAACCAGCCAACACTGGAGATGCTCCAGAAGATTTATCTTTTGCTTATAATAAGCAAATTAATTTTCATTCAGAATTAGCCAGATGTTCCAATATCTGGAACTGCTAGTACTAGGATTCAAGAGAAGATGAGGTAAACTTATAAAAATCACCTGGTTTTGCCCATCTCCGGTTTGTTGGTACTTCCTGACCCTGTCAATGCTTCCTTTCATTTCCCAGGAGGTGGACACATTTTAATTTACACAGCAACCCATTCTGAAGTGGTGGTACAAGGATCTGGCCTTTGGTACTGAGTGGCTGGTTCAGAGCACTCCAGATACAACCTCCTCCTACTATTCTCTACTGCAGAACATCAAAGCACCCTATAAGTCATCAAACCATCCTTCTCACACCACTGAGGTTTTCTCAGACAGAGAGCTTCCCAGTCCCATACCTATGTGTGTCACCAAAACAAAATCACAGACTTTCTCTATTGCTCATCTAATGTGGGGGAGACTCTGCATTCACAGCAGTGTGAACAAGGGCAATAGATTCATCAACTCATAGCCAAAACATGGAGCAAGTCCAATGACACACTGACGAGCTGTGATTGAGGACACTAAACATCACACAGAAAAGATAATACAGTGCCTTTTGTCTGCTCAACACAAATTCAACTAAGAAGGTGACTGGGAAATGATGGATTTCTGCCCTAAGTGATACATCTGCGTTTTGAGGAAATGGGTAAAAACAAAAGCTAGATGTGCAGCTCTGCTGTCTGCCCTGCTAGTTCCAGTTCAGGCTTGTTCCAAACATATTTATCAGACACTTCTGTATACCCTTCTCAGATTGCTAGGTAATAACTTGAATCACGCTAAAGGTAATCTCAAATATATCTTTCCTTTTCTTTTTTTTTTTTTTTAAATCTTCCTCAACACCAGAGGCATCATACCATCACTCACGTGAGAAGCAGACTGGATAATTTATGGAAACAAAAATAGTCTACTGCATTGAAATCAAATGCTTCAATATGTGGCAATAATCATGAATGAAATAAATTCTGTCATCACACAGACACTGAGTTTTACCAAAGAAATGTGCCCACACCCGGAGCAAATGAAAACATTAATTCCATACAAAACCACCTCCCCAACAAATGAGATAAGAAAAGCAGACCCTTTTAACAGTCCATGTGTTAAGAGATTTCAGGATTAAGCAATGCCTTCAGCCTTGTAAAATGCTATTACCTAGCCCGTTACTAATAGACAAGAGCATTTCACATAACAGCACGTCTTCATCAGGGAAAGCAATGCTTGAAATAATCTGAAGTGTACGTTCTAATAAAAGTCGCGTTTCAGCTCTGTCTCTGGGTAAATGAAAAACAAAAATAAGTGAGATCATTTAACGCCGGTTTCCTGCAGCCATGGTCATTAATCTAACAATTTGCTAGATATAGCAAATATTGAAAAGTAGCTCTTATTATTGCCATCTCCCCTGAGGTGCAGTCTCCCAAACTTGATCCAACTTGCAACAGATGCATTGGTTTGGAAAGGGAGTGTTAACACAGGTATGGATGCAAAACTCATTGGCTAGTCACAGATTACTCCTCAAATCAAGCAGATTTCAAAATTTCATTCACAAAACTGACTAGGAAACATCTACAGATTTTGGGGGGCGTTGCCACATACAATTTCAAATCAGCCCAAGATGATGTGGCATTCCCGAGTCAGTGTGAATCATCTATAGGAGAAGGAAAGCACTGTGCCAAAGCAACCTGCACTGGTTTAAAAGATAAGTCTGGCCCAAAATTCGGATCCAAAATTTAAATAGGTCAACTGCTTGATTGGCTCTTATTAGTTCTTTAGTCTAGACTATTAGAAGATCATTTCTAAAACTACTTGTGATGCGTATTAGAATACTTTGCCCAACAAGATGCAGAGAAAGGTAAAGAACAGGTTTTTGAACTTGGTGAGGATGCTGAAAAGACAGCGAAGAAATAGCTACTTTTGAACCTTTTTTAATGAAAAAAATTTCTGTTGGTTTGACTGCAGTCATTTCACATGAGCTTAACCAAAATCTGTTATATTCACCTCAACTTATTTAGAAAAAAATTTAAAAAGTGCTTGGTTTACAACAAAAAC
>WEIS01057379.1:15994-28828 GCA_013389965.1 Todus mexicanus | reverse complement strand
CGATGTCGCTTTCAAGGTGCGGGGCTTTGGGGGGCCCCGGGGAGGGGGCGCTGGGCGCGGCGGGGTCCCTGGGTGCGAGGTCGGCGGCAGCATCCCCGTGGGAGAAGTTCCCCGGACCGGGAGCGAGTGGGCATCCCTCCCTTCATCTCTCCTTCCAGCCCTTCCTCCATCCCTCTCTCTGCCCCTCCGTCCCTTCCCCTACCCCTCCGTCCCTCTCTCTATCTTTTCATCCCTTCCTCTACCACTCCATTCCTCCCTCCATCCCTCCCTCTACCTCTCCATCCCTTCCCCTGCCCCTCCACCCTTCCTCTACCCTTCCATCCCTCCCTCTATCCCTCCCTCTATCCCTCCTTCCCTCCCTCCGTCTCTCCCATCCCCAAAATCTCGCTCCGTGTCTTGGCTCTGGGTCAGCCCCGGGGCTCCCGGGACCGGGCTGGGTTTGGGGCTGCAGAGCCCCGGGCGGCAGAGCTGCTCCTGCGGGACTTTGGCAAGGGATGACCGAAGGGTTTGTGCCAGGACGAGTTACTGGAACCTTTGGGTTCTTCTTTAACAAGGGAAAAAATGGGGTCGGGAAGCGGGGTGACTCTTCCCTGGCGTTGGGAAACAGGGTGAGTGTTCCTTGGGTCGCACCGAATCTGCTCTGGCTGCTGCTGCCGAAACGTCTCCGGCTTTGCGGGTGCTTGCGAGGGCTCAGATGGCTCCTTCTCTCCGCTTCACAGCCTGGCGAGCGAGTCACAGATCGAACGTATTCGCGCACCCTCCACCTCCCCTTCCATCGTGCGACCTGCTGCGAGCCGGGCTCGGAGCTCCCCGAGCCGTTCTGGCTGAGGCCGCGGTTCCGTGCGACCCGTCCCACCGCGGCTCCAGCAGACCTTCGGAACCGGGCGTGGGGGTTAAGCCTGGAGGAGACGGGGTTTGCCGGGGCAGGGCCAACCTCGGCACGCGGTGCCGGAGAGCTCGGTGCCTGTGGCCGTCGCGGGGTGAGGATTCGGGACGTGGAGGTGCGGGGTGTTCACGGAGGGAATTGGGTTGCTTCGGTCGGTGGTTGGTCCTGATCCAGCTGCAGTAATGGTTCAACAGCCTCCCTAAAATGGAGCCACCTCCGTGTTCACGCTGGTTCTCAACTCCTCAAGCTCAGCTCTCCCTGCCCAGGCTGAGGCTTCCCTGGAGGTTGCCCCCGCGGCGCAGGGATCAGCCGGACGAGGTCTCGGATAAGCCCAAAGGCGCCAGGCAGCCCGAACCTCTGCTGACGGTCTGGCCACGTTTGAACCAGTGGCAGGGAGAAATCTCTTCGTATCCAGCAAACCCCCAGTTTATTAAACTTTCTCCTTCCCTGTCCCTTGTCTTGGGGCTCCCGAGCTCTGCCAGAGGCAGTGGCCAAAGGTGAACGCCGGGCACGGCTCCTGAGCGCTCTTGGCGCGAGCCTGGCCCTGGGCGCCACTGGAGCCTCGAGGCGGCTGCGGTGCTGGGCGGGGAGAAGCTGCTTTGAAGGGTCACCCTGCTCTAGAACAGAGGCCTGGAGAGTCAAAAAGAAAACCCCTCTACTACTAGTTTGGATTAAAAATGACCTTTTCCCCCTTCTCATTCTTTGGCCGGGCGCAGATACCAGGCTCCCCTAACCCCGTTGTGCCAGAGCTTGGCCGCGCGAGGTGCTCCCGGCGTGGGTGAGCTGCACCCTGAGGGTGATGGAGCACAGGGTCTAGACCCTGGCCACCCACTCCCCTCGCTGGCACTGCCCCCAAACAAGTTCGAGCTGGGGCTGGGGCTGCCGCTGCCTCTTGGGAGGTTGAGCTGCCGAGCCTTGGGTGGCGTTTGCTGCTCCTGGTGGCTCCTGCCTGGCTTCGGCGTGACCCGGGGCAGCGCCTTCGTAAAACCATTTGAATTCGGTCACGGGCTAATGGTTTGCGGCAGGCTGGTGGCAGCGCTCTTGGGAGAGAGGGAACACAGCCGTGGCAGAGCGAAGCCGTGCGGAGCGTCGGGCGTGCGGCTCGGCTGCCTGGGCCGGGGTTTATCGACGGTGGAAGGTGTCGTCCTGCTGAGGGGAGCGGCGTCGGCGGCCCTGGGGAGCGGGAGGGCTCAGCAGGGGTTGTGGTATGAGCAGAGGTGTTTGGGAGCAGCTTCAGCTGCGCTGTGGTTTCTCTGCAGCAGGGCGGGTGCCTGCCCTGTCTGCACCTGGGGCCACTGACGGGTGGGGAAACTGAGGCAGGCAGCACCAGGAGCTGCTCCCTCAGCACCCACTGAGGACCAGGAGGGCGGCCGTGAGGCTGTGTGGGTCCCACCGAAGGAGTTTGCTCGCAGGGTGCACCCCTTGAGCTGGAGCTCGTGGTTGGGGCTGCCCTGAAGTCTCGCAGGGGGCAGTGCCACCCGCCCAGAAGCCCCACGTGTGGTGGGGTGCGGGGTATTCTGTGGGTGCGCAGGGGCAGCGGGGGCCCTGCGGCCTCACCCCGATGGCACCTTGCGGGTGTCAAGGGGAGTTTGTGCCCCCATGGGGAGTCTGTGAGGTACTGGTCGGGGGGAGGCGGCTCAGGTTTGGCTGCTGCTCAGGGACGCGCGTGATTCAGGGTGGGGAATAATCCCACTGCAGGTCCCCCCTTCTCTCCCCACCCTCCCCTGGCTCTGAGGACTCTGCCCTTGGACGAGCTTTTTCCTCCTCAAGAAAATGGGCTCTGCTGCCTCCTGCTCCTGGGATGAGGCTTTGGGGCTGGAGCCGGGTGAGGGCTGTGCTGGGGCTCGCCCGGTGTCTAACTCCCCTTCCCTCCTCGCAGGTGATGCTGGTGGGCGACTCGGGGGTCGGCAAGACCTGCTTGCTGGTGCGGTTCAAAGACGGCGCTTTCCTCGCCGGCAGCTTCATTTCCACGGTCGGAATCGACTTCAGGGTGAGTTCCTGGGGGTTCTTCAGCCCCCGCCGGCGGGCTCCGGCAGCTCAGCGGCAGCTTTTGCAGAGGAGTCACAAAAGCCTCGCTCCAAGGACTTCAATCTCGTCATCGCGCCCCGTGTCAGCTCCAGCCGGGGCACCTGGGGGCTGAGCCACCATCTGGTGGTGGCGGCAGCAGCGCCGGCTCCTCCTCGTTCTTGCTTTGCAAGGTTGGGGGGAGCGTGTCCCCTGCTCCAGGTCCTGCAGAGGCTTCGTGGGAGAGCAACTGCTGAAGCCTGAGCGTCTGCCCAGGGAAAATATTGCCCGAAGTCAGTTTCAGTGGTTTACTCTAAGAGTTTTAAAAAAACCCAAACAACAATAAAACTGACACAAAGCAGAATCCCCTGGAAATGTCTCCAGGGCACAACCGTGGGGTGCCAAGGTGGGAATGTGGTGCCAGGGTGGCTCAGCTCCCCCTGCCACAGGGGCTGCGTTGTGCTGAGGGGTCTCTGAGCTCTCGGAGAGTGATGGTTTTGCTGGCATCAACTGGAGCACCCCGGTGCCGGGGGAGCCCCGAGGGCAGCGTGTCGGGGCTGCACGGCACCAGCGAGGACAGCGGGAACCTGCTCGACAGGGCATAATGTGGGGTGAGGGATGCAGAAGGGGAGACAGCTCATGTGCTGCGATGCCCTGGTGTGGGCAGAGCATCCTCTGCCAGGTGGGAACATCTTGGTGCCAGCCGGGGCCCTCGAAGCCTTTTCTTGGCCACGTTTCCTCGGTGGTTCCTTGCTGGGGCTGGGGGGCTGCACAGGACACCGTGGCCCAGACAGCCCCTGCTGAAGGGAAGCTGTGGTGCTGCCATGGGCACCCCAGGCTGCGGAGCGGGCACGCCAGGGTGGGACAGCAGAGCGACGGGCACAGTGGCTCAGCGAGATGGCATCAAACCTTGCGGCAGGCTGGGAAGGGCAAGCGAGGCAGGTTTTGCTACCAAAGCTGCAGGCAGCAGCATGCCTGGCTTGAGTCCCAGGTCCCTCCCCAGTTCCCCAACCATCTGCCTCCCCCCAAACCTCGTGCTTGCTGCTCCCCGAGATGTCTGGCTGGCACCACAGGCTCCTGGGGTTGGCTCAGCCCTCAGGACCGGGGCTCTGCTCTCCCTGCCCTGCGTCATCTCGCCGTTCGATGGCTTTTGGCTCCGTTTCGGTGCTGCGGTGGCGATGGGTGGGCGCGGTGAAGAGCTGGTGATGATGCCACGCGCCGGTGTGTTGCATCTTCCCGATCGCCTTTTCTCAGCAGGATCTCAGATCTCCCCCTTTCTGGGAGGATTTCTGGGAGATGAGTGTCTCTCGTAACCTGCTGTTTCGCCGGGGTGTGAATAATAACTGGCTGGTTCAGTGACGAGTGGAAGAGGTGAGGGCCGGCTCGCAGAGCAAGCCAGGGTCTGCCCTGCAGACGGGCTCTGCTGCAGCGGCGGCTTGGTGAAGGTGGTGAACTGGAGTCCATAATTTCATACGAAGGTAATTACACGGTATTTCAGGTGTTCTTGAAATGAAAAGCATTTTTATTACTGATTACGGTGATTGATACCAAGGGCAGCCGTAAAATCCTGTGACTTATTGATTAGAGCACTGCAACGACTGCTACTGAGAAGCAATCAAATTAGGGTTAATTTACTTCTGTAATAGAGCTGCTAGAGCTACGTCGGCTTGAAACGGGCAGATTATACAGCGGGGAGGATGATGTGTATGCCCTGAAACTCATTATTGTCATCTCTGTACGGCAGTCAGGTTTGGGGAGGACACGGAAATGGGTTTTTGATCACACCTCTCCGTTCCCATTGCCATCATCCCGTTTGTAATTGCGCTCCTCTCGCCGTTCGCAGCACGACGCGGGCGAAGCTCCGGGGTGGCAACGCCGGAGAGCGGCAGCCGCCAGAGCGCCTCGTGGGTTTCGTTTGTGTCTGTCTAATAACAAACCTGTCACATCGTGCCTCCTTCTCTCCGCAATCCCAGGAGCTGGCGGCGGGTTCTCTGGCTGAAGCGAGCGAGGCTGGTTGTGACCGCGGGCGGTTGGCGCTGGAGAAGGCGGTCGCTGGGTTCTTGCTGCCTTTGCCTCGGCCCGGTGCGAGGGTCACCAAGCAAGCACAGGGCGTTATTTGGGTGCCTCGCGCTTTCTCGGCAGGGTTTGCAGCAGTGGCTGAGTCTCGCTGGTGGCAGAGACCGCTGGGAGCTCCCCAAGGCCGGGGCGTGCGGCAGCTGCGCTCCTGTGCACACATGACCTTGCTTGGGCAGGAGCCTGAGCAAAGGCTGGGGCCACGCGGAGACCGAGCTCCCCAGCTCCAGCCCTGGCTTTGGGGACTGTCTCCACTCCTCTTGATGCCACCTGGGCTCTGCGAAGCCTCCTGGGATGGAGCCGCGTTGGGGAGCATCCCCTGCACCCACCCGGCCGCTCTCCACCTCCTCTCCCGGTCTGTCCGCTGGTCCCAGTGCGCTCCACGATCAGCTGCTTGTTTTCGAGAGTGCCAAACTATTTAGGTGCACATGAGGCTGTGGCGAATGGATTCTGTGCCTGAGCGGACGTGAATGAGCAGAAATCCATTTAAAATTAATCTGGCGTCCTATTCCAAATGGCCCCCGAGGTTTTTTCCCCCTCCTGCTGTTTTATGTTAGGGAGAACCTCTCGTGTGGTGTTTGTTTATTGTCGTCTCTTAAACAAAGAACGATGTTGGTCTAAATATATTGGGAAAATAAACCGCTGATCTTAGGGAAATAAACATGGTTGTAGGATTAAAAGAGTGCAACAGAATGGGACCTGTTGGCTCCTGGCTTTGGAGGGGCCGAGTCCTTCGGCCTCCCTCCCTTTGTGAATTGGGTTTACTGGGGGAGCATCTTTAGCTCCTCAGGAACCCAGCGCTCCCAGTTCAGCCAGGCAGTGCCGAGCTGGGGGTGCAGCGCTGGGCGAGGGCCCTGCTCCCAGTGGGGGCTTTGTTGGAGCAACAGAAGCTCCTGTCCAAGCTCCTGTGCCTCTTTCCCCAGAGGAGAAACCTCTGGGTTAAGCAAACCCTTCTCTGCCTCCAGCATCCCGGTTGCAGGCGCCGCCTTTGGAATTTCCATCCATTGCTGGATAGAGGGGGTCTGAATTATTCCCTTCCTTGAGCGGTGGTGGGGTTGGGGCCGTGCCAAGCTGGGGCACCAGCTCTTCCTCTTTGTCCTCCCTGGGGCTGGGGGGTCTGAGTAGTTCCCTCTGTGCGGGGGCAGTCGTGGGGATGGGTCTCTCCCTGTCGGTGAGGGCAGGAGGAGTCCTCCCTGCGCAGGCAGAGCAGCTGCTTGTGCCTTTCCTCACTTCATACATTCCATGGAGAAAGGTCTGGAGAGGAGCAGGTTTATCCCTCAGGGGTGTGAATCCCGTTTTTCTGGGTGCCACCGAAGGCGCTACCTTCTGCTGTCACACAGACACCTCGACAGAGATGAAAGCCGCCCAGCCAGCGGTACTTCTGCCGCCTCGGAGCCACTCAGCAGCGGGAGGAGAGGCTGCCAGCGCCGAGGAACCGAAGCCCCGTGTGCCGGTGACAGCTGCTCGGCGGGGCCACCCCAACACCGGCTGCCCCGGCGCTGCTTGCAGCCCTGAGCTTTGCAAGGTCGGACGAGTTGAGATTTTTTTTGCGCTAATTGGACCTGAAAGGGGAAGAACATAAAAGAGAAAAAAATTAAAGACGAGGTTTTTCTCCCCGGGAAGAGGTGCTAATGAGTTTCTTTGCATTAGCAGGGGAGATGGTTTCGGTGTTAATCAGTGGGATGGAATTGTTAGGAAGAGCTTTGCCTTTGGAACTGAGAGCAGGGCGGTTTGTCTTCATTTCCTCCGAGGTGTGTAACGGCATCGCTCCTCTCCTGCTGCCCCCAAGGAGACAAAGCAAACCAGTATGAGGACATTTTTGCCGCTGAGGGTGGGGAGAGCCTGGCCCAGGTTGCCCCGAGAGGTGGTGGCTGCCCCATCCCTGTCCCCATTGCAGGGGAGGTTGTTGGGGGCTCTGAGCAACCTGCTCTAGTTGCAGATGTTCCTGCTCCCTGCAGGGGGGTTGGACTGGATGAGCTCTAAAGGTCCCTTCCCCTCCAAACCAGTCTAACGATTCTATGATCACCCTCCTGGTGCAAAGCTGCGAGAGGAGGGAGCCAGCCCAGGTGCTTCAGCAAAGCTTTGGGCTTCCCCAGGAGGCAGCCGGGCTTTGACATCCCCCAGTTTGCACCGACGTGACCAGGAGGGGTTTCCACTGGTCATTACCCCGTGGGGACCCTCAGGCCCCGCAACCGTGCCGCGCTCTCTGCTCCAACCTTGGCCGAGCTGCCGTTAATCTGCGCGTGGGGACAGCGGCTGCGCGCTCTGAATAAAAGCTGTCACTTGTGACCCTGAGCTTTAAGGACTCGATTACGTCCAGCCCTGCGCTGCTCTGAGGTGGAACCAGCGGTGTATAACGTGGGGTTTATTGCATAGGAGTTTTGCTGCAGCTCTGTTTATTTTCTGTAGCGCGTGTGCGTGCACCTTCTGCTGGCAAAGCCGCGGCTGCTGCCTGCCTCGGAGAGCTTCGCTTTGCGGGAGAGGTGGAAAGCTCCGCTCCAGCCACGTGGGGGGTGCCAACTAACACTGGCCGCATCTGGGTTTGGCAAGTCTGGTCCCAGGTCCACAGGGGCTCAGGGGAACGGGGTGTGGATGCCCTGAGCATCTGCTGGTCCTCAGCGGGCACCTGCATCCCTGCCCTTGGGGCGATGCTCCAGAGCAGCCTTTGAAGGGTTGGTGCAACCTGGAGCTGCCTGAGAGCTGAGCGCTGGCTTTTATCTCAGCGGTCGGTCGCTCGGAGCGTCAGCAGGGCTGATTCTCTGATGAATCAATCTGGAAAAAGTAGGAGGAGATCTGCTTAGGCCAGAAGAAAGGAACGGAAATAAATTAATTCCGGCGCGTCAAAAATAGTCGTGAACATTCGAGGGAAGGGATGCTGGGCATCGAGCAGAGGGTTTAGGCTCTTCTGGTGACACTTTGGTGTGTAGCGTGGCAACGTCTGCGGGGTCGGGCAGGGGCTGCTCAGGCTGGTGCCACCGCTCAGGGTCAGGGAAGGAGCCAAGTGTGGCAGGGCGGGCAGGGGCTGCCCGTGCACCTGCCATGGGGACGCGTTTCCAGCCGCTCTGTCTGAAATCGGCTTGTTCTGCGTCTCCGATGGCTGGATGAATTGTAGCAGGAGCCAGCAGTTGATTCCAGACTTTCGCATTTCTCGCTGTAAGGAAAGCTGGGCTAAATCCCCCCGGCGGAGCTTTCCCGCGCTGCTTCCACCCCGTCCGCCTGGGGTCAGGGGGCACGTGAGATGCCAAATCTGACGGCAGGTCCCGCTGAGCTCACGCAGGGAGGGAAGGGATTTGTTGACCAGAGCACGCCTTGATTTTATCGATTTCTGTCGTGTCTGACTCTTAGGACGACAGCTTCTCGGCGGCTGCTGCTGGTTCCTGCTCCCCGCTTCCAGGACAGGCTCTCCGGGGAGTAAATAACCATTTTTCCTGGGAAAGCGAGCCCAGCTTTGCTTTCAGCGGCTGCTCCCCCCGCCTTGCAGAGGGGCCCAGCTCTGCAGTCAGCGGAGCCCGTCATTTGCATGCAGGGGCTCAGTTGCCAAGAGATGCCGCGAGCAGCGCCCGTGGCTGCACCCGCTCCCGCGCAGCTGCTGGGCTTTTTATTCGCGTTTCTTTGCCTCTCGCATTTGAAAAATAATAAACCTCCTCGGTGCGCTCCGGTTTCACCGCGCACCGCTAGACTGCAAGCACCCGCGTGCCGGCAGGAACCCCAGTGGACAACAGGCTCGATTCCCACCTTGGGGAAGGCAAGAAGACATCAAGTGAATGTCTCCAAAGCAGAGGAGTGCTTGAGCTGCTCTTCGAAGGAGCTGCTGGAGCGGCCTCGAGCCCCAGAGCCTGGTTCAGACAAACTCTGCACCGGTTTGCAGGGTGGTGTGAAGGTGCCTTCCCAGCTCTCGGCCCACCGGGGGCTCTCCCGCCCCCGCGGTGCCTGGGAAATACTGCCTAGAATAAACTGGGGGTTTATTCCGGGTGTGAAATTCCGCATCCCTCGCAGCCGGCAGCGAGCGCACTGGGGACGTGGCGTTTTGTGGGTGATGCTCCTGAAAGGGAAGGCTGCGGGCACGCGGCTGGGCTGGGTCTGCCCCTCTCTGGACGGTGCCAGGTGAGAAATTGGCCTGGGGTGAGACCAGTTTGGGTGCTGGAGCCTCGGCTGCCCCAGTGCAGAGCCAGGCGTTGGCGCTGGGTCCGCTCGTGCTGCCGGGTCCTGCGAGGGAGCGTTTTTATAGCCAATGAAACATGTAAATGGGTCTAGAGTAAGTCTAAACGGTCTGAATATTTCATGGAATACATTTGGCTTAATTTCACTTTCATCTTTTCTCTGCGATAAAATATTGAATTCCGTGGTGCAGAACAGGGGCTTTTCTTTGAAAGCGGAGGGAAGGCGGCTGAGCCCGGGGGGGCTTTGGGTGCCTCTGCCGCGTCCGTGATGGGCGTTCAGGGGCATCCCTGCCCCGTGGCTCTCACTTTCCTCAGCCCTCGTGGTCCCTCTGCTGAGCCACTGACTCATTTCCTTATGGCTGATTAATTATTTGCCCCCGGGAGGCTTCGGTTTGTTCCCGGTGTGGGTGCCGGTGATCTTGGCGTGCGCGTGGGGAAGAGCTGCTTTCCTCCTTGTGTTGCGGAGATGGGGTCAGGTCAGGCTGGTTGGCTTGTGCTGGAACGCTGAGCATCAGCACGGCAAAGCGCAAGGGCAGCGATCGGCTGCTCGGAAGCCTGGAACAGCGAGTGCTGGCAGATCAGCCCTCTTAGAAAAAACACACGGGAAAAACAATCCCGGCCAAGGGGCTCGGAGCTGTTTGTGGCAGCAGGAGCCGCAGCGTGGTCTGTGTCTGAGCAGTTGTCCGCTCGTCCTCAGTTGGTGATGGGAGGGACGCAGTTCCTATGGCAATGGGGAATCTGAGGATCAAGGTCTTGGTTACCAGCAGAACCTTCAGAAGTGAAATATTTTGTTGGTGGCGTTGTCCTGGGGGTGGGTGAGGGATGCAGCGAGCCAGAGCTGTGGGGAGCCCTGCGGAGGAGGAGGGCTGGGAAAGCACAGAGAGCTGCGGGGCTCCTGCAGAGGGCAATGTTGGTGACACCTTGGGGACATCCCTGCCTTGCTGCATGGGACTGGCTCAGCGCTGTGCCATGCGGGGCCGGGGCGATGCTCACCTTGCTCAGCCCCACTGTGCTGCCCGTGTGGCTCCTGGCCCCGCTCACACCTGGCTGAGGAGGGGGCGAAGCCGCGGTGCTGCTGCAAACGGTGCCAGCCCCGTCCGTGAGCGATGGAGCTGCCCCTGGTGAGGCATCTCCAGCAGAGCCACGTACCTCACGCAGTTTGTTAGCCTAACAGGGACATACGGCGGTTTTAATCCTGGCTAAGCACCGTGCCGCTGCCTTGAAGGATTGCAGAACCGCTCAGAGGCGACAGCAAATATTTCATCTTTATGCCTGCGTCGGAAATAATGTTTCTCCTGCGATCACAACTAACGCGTGTCGGGAGCTCGCGGTCCTTCAAGCTTTGAAAGGTGATGCTCATTGCCCTGGTCTGCAGCTGTCCCGGGGCGAGGAGAAGCCCAGCGGGGGTTTGGGGGCTGCGGTCACACCTCAGGGCTTCAGCCTGGGGCAGATGTTGGTGGGACAGACCCAGCGCGTCTGGGGTCAGCGCTGCCTGCGGGCAGGAAAGGTGCCTCCTCCTAGAGGTCGTAAGACTGGCGGCGTGTCTCTGAGGATGGTCCTGTTGTGAGGACGGTCCTGTTGGGAACATCTGCACAGGTTCTGTTTCATTTTGTGTGTGTTTTCCAGTGTTTAATTTACTGAAAGGAGAGGAGTGGCGGGGGCTCTGCCCAGCTGCGTCGATGCAGCTGAACCAGCTCCCGTTGGATGTCACATTCACCTGCGGCCAGCCCAGCCCTCGCTCAGCCCATCCATATCTCAGGATGTTTTCCTCCTTCCTGCCAAGCCCGCGATGTTCCTGGGCCCAAGTGACACGCTGGGGAAATGGAGGCTTTGGCTCCTCCAGCTTCGCTTGCGCGGGCGTCACCACGGCAACCGCGCGGCCGCAGGCGAACGCCTCATCCGACGAGCGCGGCTTTATGGCATTAACGGGGCTTTATTAGCGAGGTGCCGCTGAGCCGCTGCCGTTTGCCATCCCCGCCCTCCATGCGATGTGTGCCGGGCGGGGGAGCAGGAGCAGACCGACCCCGGCTCCCGCTGCCATTCCTGCCAGGGAGAGCTGTTGGTGTTGGCACTCCTGTCCCGCTTGCGGGAAAGCAGCAAGCCCCTTAAGAATGTTTTTTCCCCCCCAAAGCCAAACACCGGAGGCTGCTCCAGGGAGCTGCAGCTCCTTGGTGAAACGCAGACCCCCCTGGCCAGGCCCTTGTCCTCCCTTGGCCAGCGCTGCTGAATTTGGTGTGGACTGATGGGGTTTGCTTCTGCCGCGCTGCTCAACGGCAGCAGGTCCCGCTGCTTCCCGGGCTGGTGACTAAGGCAAACACAACTGCGGGGCTGGCTGAATAATTCAGCCCAGCCTCGTTGCTGAGGGGTTCACAGACCCTGTCCAGGGACCTCCTTGTCAGAGAGGGCTGGTCACTGGGTAAGCATCGCTCCTGCAGCAGGGATTCGGTGCCTCGGGCAGCGCAGAGCCAGTCCAGTCCCTTTCCTGGGAGCTCGGGGAACCCTTCCCGCTGCTTGTGCAGCCAGATGGCTGAGCTTTAATTTGCTCTTTGGTTTTTTTCCCCCCCGTGTTAAGCACACTTGGCTCTCAGGAGCTGCAGGGCAGCTGCTGTTTCTCCGGGGTCACACGGCATCGTTTCCCCGGCGTGGCCCCGCTGGCCGCAAAGCCCCCGCACGCTCAGCGCGTTCGGCATCACCCCGTTTGCCGCACGCCTCGGCGGAAACGCCAGGGGATTGTTGCTACTCTCGGCATCAATTTTTAGAGCGCGGCGTGGGTTTTGGCAGCGGCGCCGGCCAACCCACGCAGCCCCTTCACCGCCAGCCTCGGGGAAGGGCTGGCAGCTCTGCCGGGGCTGCGGCTTTCCGGGGGTGAGCCCACTGTGCCGTGTGCCCAGGCACACCCCCGTGGCACCAGCGGCGCAGGGCTGACCCCTCCAGGCTGGGCAGAGCCCCCGGTGCTGTGCGAGCTGTGCCACGCTGCCCTGGGCAGCCCTCACCGGTTGCATTTATTTTCTGCGGTAACCGGGCGCTCTTCCGGGAGCTGTGGGGTGCTGCGCGCTCGTGGCACTGGTTGGCGTGTGGAGGGAGCGGGGTCAGGGCTGGGAAGCATCTCAAGCCGATGCGTAGCGGCCGTCGGCTTCCTCGGGCTCCCCTGAGCCGGTGCTGTTGAAAAGAAAAGTGCTCCCAGGAGATCACGCAGCGCACGTTTCGGTGAGCGGGCTTCTCCGTCTCCTCGAAGTGCCGAGGCACGCGCAGCCTGAAGCCAACCCCGAGCACCTCGAACGTCAGTAGGGAGGGGATTATCCCCCTGGACTCAGCACTGGGGAGGCCACACCTGGAGTGTTGGGTTCAGTTTGGGGCACCTCAATCCCAGAGAGATCTCGAGGGGCTGGAGCGGGGGCAGAGGAGGCGACGGAGCTGGGGAAGGGCCTGGAGAATAAATCTGCTGAGGAAAGATTGAAGGAGCTGGGACTGGTTAGTGTGAGGCAGAGGAGGCTGAGGGGAGACCTCATCGCTCTCTGCAGCTCCCTGAAGGGACATTGCAGAGAGGTTGGGGCTGGGCTCTTCTCACAGGGAATTAGCGACAGAACCAGAGGGAATGGTTCCAAACTGCAACAGGGGAGGGTTAGACTGGAGAGTAGGCAAAAAATTTTCCAAGCCAGAGTAGTCAGCTCCTGGAATAGGCTGCCCAGGGAGGGGGTTGAATCCCCATCC
>WEIS01057379.1:660-15759 GCA_013389965.1 Todus mexicanus | reverse complement strand
CCCGGGCGGCAGGGGAAGGCGGGGGGGGTGTTGGTGCCTGCGTGTGATAAAAAGCCACAGATTCGCTTGTCAGGTCTTTGGGGAGGTGTTGGGGTTTTTTTTTATTCTTTCCTGAAGGGATGAGAAGTGCTTTTTAATAATGCTGTTTGCAGCGGCGTCTGCAGAAGATGCTGCACTGCCGCTGCCGGGATGTTCCTGCTGCTGGGTGTTCAGACCTGATGGGGCTTAATTGGATCGCAAAGTCTTCTGCGAAACTTTGGGCGAGTTTCCATCCCTTTAGGGGCCAGACCCCGGCAGAGCGAAGCCCGGCTGCGCCGTGGCTGCGGTTGCAGGTCCAGCTGGTTGCACACAGAAGAGTCTCAGAGGCTGGAGCCTCGGAGCCTCTCTCAGCAGCATCTTCCTCCAGGCAGAGGGACCTGTTGCCCTCAGGGGCACCGCGGTTTGTGGCCGGGATCACGCTGAGAGCAGCGGAGCCTGCCCAGGAGGCTGCGTTTGTAGCTCCCAAACCAAATTATAGTGCTCTTCAGACTAGGAGAGGCCGAATGGAAAACGTTCAATGGGAAGGATTAATCTTTCCTAATTGCTTGCCATGCCCCAGGGCTGCTCGGGTGAACAGGGCATGAGCTGAGGAGGCACAGGCTTGCAGCCCCCAGGGGCTCCCTCGCTGGATGTCTCCCAGTAGCTTTCTCTTCCAGGAACCCCACAGCCGCCTGGCTGCTCTGGGGCCAAACCAGTTAAACCCCTTCTGGGCTGGGACAGGTTTTGTGCTGGAAATGAGGCGGCTGCTGCAGGGCTTAAACGTGGTTCCCAGGACCCTGTGCCCGGACGCAGCCGGGCTAGTCCAAATGGTGTCCCTCCATGTGTGGGGTGGCTGCCCTGTGGAGATCATCCTATTTATCATCCTGGGGGGAGCAGAGGATGGAGAGTGTGGGCCAGGGCTGGCTGCGGTCACTGGGGCTGTGATAAGAGTGAAGCACAGGGTGCAGCGGGGCTGCCCAGCTCATCCCGCGGCTCCTGCTGCTCCAGCGCCCCGCGGGGATGGAGCACTGGGCACAGCGTCACTCCCGACACCAGGACTGGCTTCTTAGACAGAAAAACTGATGCAAGGCTTCATTTCCCCCCGGAGCAGAGTGAACAATTCCCTGTGTAACAGTAATTGATGACCCATTTCTCATCCTCGCGGCATCGACAGGCGCCGTGTTTGCCGTGAATGAGAAACGGCGTCGCGGTGAGTGCTCTGTAGAGATTCCTGCTCCGCTTTGCAGCGCGGCGCGTCCTTGATGAAGAAAATGAAGATAAATACGTTGAGTGCCACGTTCCTCATTCGCGGCGTTGGCACGGATCTGCGTGAGCCATCTCTGCCCCCTTTGTTTCCAAGGCTGCCTGGTTTAGAAAGTAAGCACGGGTAATTTTAAAAATATCTCTTCTATTATAAAAAAAGAGACGGAAAGGGTGAGTAACGCAGCCCGGGGTGTGGGGGAGCTGCTACAGACCGGCCCTGGGTGGGGAGGACGTGGAGCTGTGGGCTCCATCAGTTCCCCGGACCCGACTGTGTGCCGGGAGCTGCAGGGATGGGCTCCCACCTTCCTGCTGACTTGTTTTTTGGTGGCTCTGGTCTCTGGGGTGGCTTTAGCAGATCCTATCCCGTGGGATTTTAAGGGTGGAGACCCCAGTTTCACTGGCTACCCGCAGGGATGGGGCACAGGCTCGCTCTGACGTGATGGGGACATCCAAAAGCCATCCCTGTTGGGATGAGACTGAGCAGCCTCGACGGGTGTAAAAGCATCAATGGTCTGAGGCTCGTCTGCCTGCGCCTTCAAGGAACCGTCCCTTGAGCATCCCTGGACTCTGCCGGGCTGGGGAGGGACCGTGTCACCGCGCCGGTGCTGCTCCACCAGCGCCGGGAGCCGGGTGGCTGCGGGACGCGGCTGCTGCGGGTGATGCCAAGAAGTAGAGCGACGACTTTATTTAAAACTATATGATCTTAACCAGATCCTCTTACCTCTAATCCATCCCTAAGACAGGATTCTCTACTGCTTGCCAGGAAAACCTTTTATGTGCAGACTGATGTGAATGGGGGATGATAAGCCCTTAATTCTTCGGTGTGTCTGCTCTAACAAGAGCCTTGCCTGTTATCCTCTGCAGGGCTGGCAGCCGGGAGATGTTAATTGGGCTTTAATGCAGCGTACGTGGCTCTTGACAGAGCCTAGAGCTGCAGACACCCCTGGGGTGTTTGCGGGGTGTGGGGAAGGGGCTGAGGTGCCCGGGGAGGTCCGGGGAGGGTCTGTGCCCGTTCAGAGACCAGGATTTGGGGTGATTTCTATAGGACGGGACTTGCGGCTTCGCCCGTCTCCCCTGCAGTGTGCGGGGCAGGAGGTGCCCTGGGCAGGACCCGGCGTGTAGGGGGAGAGCGGACACAGCGAGGGACCCCTCGAAGGAGACGGGTGGAGGGGCCGTGGGGCCAGCTCCAGCCGCAGAGAGGATCCCAAGCCCCGTTTGCTGCCGGGTGCCGTGTTCATCTGCTCCCCGCGATGTCTGCTGGTGAGCTGAGCAGCGAGCGCCGACACCTTAGCGCTTCCGAGAGGATCTTGGCAGCGAGGGATCAGCGGCTGGCTCTGGAGCGTCTCTGCTGCAGGCAGGAGTGTGCAAGTCCTGGGGAGGCAGAAGTTTCTATTTTCAGCCGCAGGGTGCAAAAGCACAGCGCAGCCGAGGAAATGAATCACCTGCCCTGCCAGATGAACGGTCGGGGCTTCTCTCCCAGCAGGTTTACGGGATGAGGTGGAGGGAAGCGTGGTGGGGTGCTCTGCCTGCCTGGGTACCCCCAGGACATGTGCCAGGGCTGGGCAGGCACGGCAGCAGTGGTGGCACAGCTGAGGAGGAACAGCAGGATCAACGGAGCTGGGCAAGGGGCTAGAGCAGGAGGCTGGGGAGGAGCGGCTGAGGGACCTGGGGGTGTTGAGCCTGGAGCAAAGGAGGCTCAGGGGAGCCCTTCTGGCTCTCCACAACTCCCTCAAGTTCATTCAGGAGCTTGGAGCCAGGGGGGGCGGGCTCTGCTGCCGAGGAACAAGCGCCAGGACAAGAGGAACCGGCCTCAAGTTTCGCCCTGCAGGAGCCCTGGGCTGGCACCGACCTGCCCTCGTGCTCCTTGTGCCTGGTCGGGGCTGCTCCTGGGCTGTAAATAATGGAGAGATGAAGAGTCACAAAAATTCCAGGTTCTCACCCAGAGCCGGCTCTGATGGTCTGTACACTGAGCCAGACCCTGCAGCTGAGTCCCAGCCTCCCAGTTTGGTCATTCTGTGTTGGCCAATTTGGGGCTTGTTTTGTTGTTGTTTTGTTTTGTGGTTTGATGTTTGGTTTGGGTTTTCTTCCTCGGCTGGAAATGAAATGTTCCCGTTCTCAGTCTCAAAAGTCACCCAATTCGGCTGCTTTAATTTTGAGGGACCGAGTTTTTAGGTACCTGCTTGTCCAGGTGGAGCCGAGGAGGGGCCGCTGGTTGAGCCGTGACCTTGGCCAAGGGCCGGGCTGTCCCTGAGCCAGGCTGCTGGGGCTGCAGGAGATGCTGAGCCACCAGGAGCAGCCTGCTGGCAGCGGCACACACGTGTGTGGGAAAACTTCAGGGGTTTAATGAGCAAACTGAATGCAGTGTCCTGCTGTTTTGGGCAGGTTTCCATATCGATCCTTAATCTATTTTTGCAGCCGCTTCTGGAGGTGGTGTTTATTTGTCTGGCTGCTGCGGCTCCATCACATCTGCACCCCGGCTCCTCCCGGCGCAGGGTTGGTGCTCGCGGAGCTGGGAGCTCCCTGAGCTCTGCCGAGTGGGAATTTGGATCCTGATCTCAGAACGTGGCACAGGACAGGGCTCCCCCAGCATCCCTGCAGCCAGCTCGCCCTTCTTGTGCCGCTGTTTCCCTCCTGGCTTCCTAAAAACAAAGGGTGCCCCAACTCGTGCTCTCCTGAGCGGTGATGGGGACCTGGCAACGGTGCTTGACGCCGCAGATGTGGTGCTGAGGGACACGGGGCCGTGGTGCCCTGGCAGCGCTGGGGGAATGGGTGGACTCCATGAGCTCAAAGGTCTCTTCTGACCAGAATTCCGTGATGGTTCTGCGCTGGTGTCAGCGAGCAGCTTTCTGTTTGTCAGATTAATTGTGAAGTGAGTTAATCCATGTATCCAATTTAATTTTTAAGGCTTTAATTAATGAGTTAATGCGTGGAAAAGCTGAGGAGAGGCCGGGCTGTTGCGCGATCTCTGGATTCCTCTGCAGCCTCACCCAGTTCTGGCACCTGTGGCTGGGCTGGGATGCGCCGGTCGCTCCCCGTGTGGTTCACCAGCACCACGGACCCGGGGACTGGCGGTACCCAAACTGCAGCCACTGATGTGCTGGCCCGAGAGCAGCGCGGGGGCACCTCGGCCTGGGTGGGAGCACTGTCCGGAGCAGGGGGCGCGTTTCGGGGAGCTGTGCAGTTTTGCTCCATCGCAGGCACCTTCTCCTCCCTCCTCTCTGGCTCTGAACGGCCGCTCTCGTGCCATCGCTTGGTGTGGGTCGTGCCAGGGCTGCAGCCAGCGGGGCCGTTGGCGTGTTGATAACGCTGCTCTTAATTGAGGACCATCTGCACTTGGTAATTTAATTTTTCCAGCATCTGCAAGGTTCCGGCTTTATTTATGTGACGTCCTGAAGGGCTGTTTAACTTGCGAGCATCGTGTTCCTCCAACAAAGGCTCTCCTGGCGTTCCAGCGCAGCCCCTGCTAGAAGATATTTTAATGACATTGTCAACGCACCAGGAAAAAGGGCACAGAAAAACTGAAACTGCAAAGGGCGAGAGCAGAGCTGAGGTGGGGGGATGACTTTCCTGCCCGCTTTTGCTAGCGGGTGGCCTGCTGTGAGTATTACCTCTCTTATATTAACTGTGCAAGATGCAGAACCCAACCCCTCTCGCTGCGATTTCACGTTTCAGTGCATTGACACACGTCGCCTTTTGTCTTTGGATGCTTATTAGTCATTAAACCCCCCAGCGGTGCCTTTGAAGGGCTGCGAGCGTGGAACCGAGCCGCAGCTCCTGGCAAAAATAATAATAATAATTGGAGGCTGGGAAGTCAATTAGCGGTGGAACCGGGGAAGGCTTGGGCAGCTGGTTCACGTGGCACCGACGGGAGCTGGTGTGTGCTGCCGGAGGCGGCCTCGGCCTCCTCCCACCTTATGGTGGCTGCTTCACCTGCGTTTTGCAGCCACCCTGGGCTCGGGTGCAGGCAGGGATGTGGGCAGGGATATGGGCAGGGATGTGGTCTGGGATATGGGCAGGGATGTGGGCTGGGATATGGGCAGAAGCTGCTGCTCTAGACGACTCCGACTGTCTCCTGCCTGCAGGAGCCTCTCTGCAACCCCTCGCCCTGTCCCACCACTCACACCCTGGGGAATCCGGTTTTTTTACCCCAGCCTGGTCCAGCAGCACCTGGGTCCACGTCCAGACTTTAACTAGGTTTAAACATTTCCCCCCCCCTAAAATGTAGGTCAGTGGTAATTAGTGTGAATCCTGCTGCTGCCAGTTTTGCTTTTAATTAAGCTCCTGAAGTGGAGGTCGATGCATGAGGGGCAGCACCGGCGCGTCAGCTTTTTCAGCCGCTCGCCAGATGCTTTGGGGTCACTTCAGCTCAGCTGGTCCATGCTCAAGGCCAGAACCTTGTTCTCTTTTCCTTCCTCCTTCCCTCTAACAGCGGCCGGTCGCCCACGGAGCACGGCCACGGTGGGGACGTGGCGTTGGTGGGGACCTGGCCGCGTCCCCGGGCACAGCCGCCCCTCGCTGGAGCTGCTACTGTGGCCGTCGGGCTGAGCGGTGAAGGACGTTCGTTTGGTGCCATTTTTAACGCGAAGCTCCCGGCGGCCTCATCCCTTGTCCTCATCCATCACACTAAGCGTCCTTGTCCCCTGCTGCCGGCGCTCTGGGGCCAGCAGGGGAACGCAGAGTGTTTTCTTTCCTCTGCAGCTCCTGGCACCGTGTCCCTGGCGCGGTCCCTGGCAGGTGGCACCGGCAGCTGGTCGCCACCAACTGGGGCTGGCGTTTGGACGAGCATCGTGCCGGTACCGGCACAGCCCGGGGCTCCCAGCCCCTGAGCCTTGCGGGGTGTGTTGGTGTCTCCAGTTCGGCACTGGGACTCGCAGGTAGGACCTGGGGCTTGGGGGCAGGTGGAGCTCAGGAAGCGGATCTTTTGCAGCAACTAAATCTGCCCCGTCTGGCTGGCGAAGGCGGTGCCTGGCAGCTGCTATCGGCAAAGGTGCAGCTCTTCCAGTTGGGTTTTCTCAGCGCCGTTCTTGTGATGCGTGTTTCCACCCCAGGGATGGTTCCGGGGGCCAGGGAGTTCCTTGCTGCAGCAGAGACACTCAGTTTCAAGCCCTTTGAGCCTTCAGCAGCCTGGGGAAAGTCACAGCTCTGTGCATGGGGCTGGTCCCGAGCCCCCGGCCGGCTCCACGAGCCCTTTTCGGTTCCCGCACCCCACAGCCTGGCTGCTGCCTATTTTTACCGCTCCCTGGCTGTGAATCACTTTGCTCCCTCGTCTCCGTCGCTGCTTTGAAGGTATTTATTTATAAACTGCCACCGTCTCCCCTGCGCCTGCCTTGCAGACGGTGTAAATTTAGCACCCTGGCTCACTCCTGCCCTCTCCTCCTCGCCCGCCCGCTCGCCGTTCAGCGAGCAGAGGTGTGCCGGAGCCGAAATGCTCCCTCTGTCCTCACTGAAACCATCCGAATGGCAGCAGAGAGCTCTGCCCGTGCTCCTGGCAGCCGGTGCCAGGGAAAACGGAGAGCGAGGCCGAGCTGGCAGAGCCCAGGGCACTGTCCTCTGCCCGTGTTTTCGTCACGTCCTGCTGATTACCGGGCTAATTTCTGTGGATCTAGCAGGCAAATTAATCTCTGCTCCTTCATCTCCTAGATGAAGGTTAGGACAGGCTGGTGCAGCTCTCTGGGCTGGCAGTTGCTCTGGGAATCTGGCAATTTGGGACAGGGAATCTGTTCCCTGCTCTCGCTGGCTGGCACAGCCACCCAGAGGGGCAGCGCTGGGCTCCTCTGGCACCCCTGGGCTCTCCCACGGCCCCTCACTGCTCCTGGCTCAGCTGGGGTGAGCTCTGGGCAGCCAAAAAAAGTTGGCACTGGGGAAAACCCCACCGGGCACTGCCCCCTCTCCTCCTCCTTCCCACTTCTGCTGCTAAAAATGAGCATAACGGGAGGGAAAAAACCAACCGGAGAGAGAAGCCGGCGCTCACTGGGAGAGAACCGGGCACAAACAGCAGGAAGAGGAGCTATTTTTAAGTTGCTGACTGAGTGGGGAGTAGGTGGCGGTGTCTTTTGAAGGCCGTTTGGATGGGCGGCTGGCGCTCATTAATTTATCGCCAGAGGTCCTGCAGCCCGAGCAGCGCGTGGCTCTGCACCAGCCTCGCCGACCCGAGGCTTGAAGCATCCAAATCGAAGCAGCAGGTGCAGGGAAGGACCTGCCGGCTGGGCCGCGGTGCAAACGGCTCCCACAGCCCCTGGGACCAGTCTGTGCACGTTTCAAAAGGGGACAGCGGAGATTTCAGGGGGAAACACCGCCCGGAGTGGGGCCCGGGGTGCGTGTGCCCCCTCAGGGTCCTCGGTGTCCCACTCGCCCCTCACCGCCCTTTTGTCTTCCCTTCTCTTTCAGAATAAGGTTCTGACAGTGGACGGGGTGAAGGTGAAGCTGCAGGTACGTCCCCGTGGCGCCGATCACAGCTCCCGTGCCCCCGGCCGGGTGTTTGGGGCTGGGAAAAGCCGCTCAGGAGAGGAGCACCCCAGAAGCGGGTTCCTCATCTCCATCCTTTGCCATCAGGTGTCCCGCCCCAGGACAGCTTTCTGAGCCCCTGTCGGCAGGAGCCTGCTCCAGGCTAGGGCTGTTCTGGCCACAGTGACCCCATCCCAGCTCGCCGGCCGCACCGGAGGAGCAGAGCCTGCCGGGGGTGCTTGGTGTTTGTAGGCAGCTCCTGCTTTGGAAGAGCCAAAGCTGCTGGGAGGGACTGAGATCCTCGAAAGGGACCGATGTCCCCTGGCTCAGCCTGCATCCAGCAGGAGATTTTGTGTCGCCCCACCAGCCAGAGCTGCTTTGGCCCCCCGAGACCCGACGGTTTCCCTGACCCCTCTGCCAGGAGCTCGCTAAGGACATTAGAGCTGATCTTCCCGCGCCGGCGGCGTGGCGCTCTGCAAACGCATCGCTGCATTAAAAACGGATAAATCAAATTAGCGAGTCCCCACGCGTCCCATCTGCTGGATGGATTTTCTGATTAAGGGACACACCGGGAGCCCTTTGCCACGCACCATCGTCTCCACAGGCTAAGGAGCGGGGAGGTGCTGCTTCAATATTTATCGCACTTGCCATTTTTCCTGTTCCAGTTCCTAGAAGCAAAAGGCTGAAGCAGGTTCCTGGGGTTGCACGGTGCCGTTTGGTGCTGGGTGGGTGTCTGAGCCCGTGTGGCTGGCGGCTGGTCGTGGCTGACCCCTCTGCTCCCCTCTGCCTTCCAGATCTGGGACACGGCCGGGCAGGAGCGATTCCGCAGCGTCACCCACGCCTACTACCGGGATGCCCACGGTAAGCGCGGACGCCTCGGCTGCCCGGGGCGAGCCGCCTCCCTCCGGCTCTTTGGGGCCCTGAGCTGCGACTCCCGGCCGGGTGACTCGGGAATCACCGGAGAGGCTTCTCCGGAGGAAGCTGCTGCCGCGGCTGCAGGAGCCTCCGCACGCCGAGGTGCCAACACGAAGTGTCTAAGAAAATGTGTTTCGTTATCAGCAGCAGGGGGGCAGCAGGAGCAGGGCAGGGAGCGTCCCCCTGGAGTCAACACCTGGAATCCTGGGCTCAGCTTTGGGCCCCTCCCTCCCAGCGGGACCTGGAGGGGCTGGAGCGTGGCCAGAGAAGGGCAACGGAGCTGGGCAAGGGGCTAGAGCCGGAGGCTGGGGAGGAGCGGCTGAGGGACCTGGGGGTGTTGAGCCTGGAGCACAGGAGGCTCAGGGGAGACCTTCCTTAGGTCTTTTCCAGCCTAAGCAATTCTGTGACCCGAAGGTGTTGCCCGTGGTGGATTTAAGCTGGTTGCTTTATATTTTGCAGCGGGGACCTCAGCGGTGCTTTAACGCCGCGTCCCCAGGTGTGGCTGGCAGCGGGCACGGGCTGCCCTGGGGAACGGGGCAGAGCTCTGAGCTCAGCTCCCGCCCAGCACCACGGCACCGGCACTAACACCCCGTCCCTCTCTCCGCAGCCCTGCTCCTGCTCTACGATGTCACCAACAAAGCGTCATTCGACAACATCCAGGTACGGCAGCACCCCCGGGCCCCTCCTGCCCATCTCTCGGGTCCTGGGCTGGGTCGTGGTTGTGGGATGGCCCCAGGAGGGGGGTACGTGCGGGAGATGCCAGCTGTGATCGTTAAACCGGCAGAGACGGGGAGAGCAAAGGCTTCCCAAGGGCACGATGCAGGACCTGGCATTGGTGTCCCCTCCTCTCGCCCCGCCGGACTCGTGCGGCTGGTGGGGGCCACCCACGGCAGCACCGGCAGAACGCGCTGCCAGCCCGGGGAGCAGTTAGCTGTGACTGAACGGACGTAATTGCCGGTGTCCTGGGCACGGGTACACCACGTTCATCTGCAGCGGGCGGGCTGTGCGCCTGCACAACACCCTGCTCCACAGCACAGGAGGTGCTGGGTGGTGTTAACGCCCCGGGGCCGGGAGTGGGGAGCTGTGATCTGCCACAGCAGCTCCAGGGGGTCCTGCAGCCTCCTGGCCCTGGGTGCCTGGAGCTGTCCCTGCTCTGGAGCATCCTCCTGTGGGCAGCCCCGTGGAGAGGGACGGGGCGCGTCCTGCCGGCCTGTCCCCAGGAATGCCTCCTGCGAGCTGGGACTGGCCGGTGGGGGTGTTTTCCAGCCTGAGGAGCTGGATGGCTTGAGGAGAGTGATCGAGCATCCCGCAGGCCAACCCACCCGTGGTGCCCAGCCCGTGTGCGATGGGGTCCCAGGGCTGCACCCGCGTGTGCTGGGCTCCCGCGTATTGTCGGTGACGGGCTCTGATCCTGAGCCATCCCGCGCTTCCCTGGCCGGCTGGACGCTGCTGGGCGAGGAGCGGTGCCAGAGCCGGGGCACGGGCTGCAGCAGCGCTGCCCACCCGGCATCCAGCCAGCGGCTGCTTGTGCCGCAGGGTCAGGGATTGCGGGGAATTAGGGCAGGTTTGATTAGATTAGGCTGGATTAGAGGGCAGGGAACTCAGCCCTGGCTTGGGGAGGCAGGTTCAGCCGCCTGCTGGGACGAGCGTGCTCGGCATGGGGGCAGCACGTGCAGGACACAGGCATGGGGCACATCTCAGAGCAAACCTTCAGCCTCGTCCTCCAAAAGGAGGTTTGGTCTTGATGTTCCAACCGAGGGGGAATTTGGATCAAAGTCCTACAGGCGCCTGTGGTCAGGTGGAGCGGGCAGCAGCGGTAGAAGGCTCCTGGTCGCCTTGAAAACCAGGGTTTGGTCAGAACCAACATGAGGTGCCAGGCTTGCTCTGGAATGCGGGTTCCCCGGGATGCTCAGTGGCAGCCCAGGATGCTCAGTGAGTTTCTGAGCTAACCCTCTGAGTTTCTGAGCTAACACCTCCTCCCTGTGCCCATGTAACACCCCCTGGCACTGCTCGGTGTCGACAGCACCCACAGAGGGTGCCCAGCTCCAGCAGTGCCCCATCCTCCTGCAGAGCTGCTCTGAGCCCTGCCTCTGGCTGTCTCTGGTTGTCTCCCCCCAGGCTTGGCTGACAGAGATCCACGAGTACGCGCAGCAAGACGTGGTCCTCATGCTACTGGGAAACAAGGTGAGCCCGGCCCCATGGCTTCGCCAGAGCCTCCTCTTCCTCCCCTGATGGTCCCGGGACAGAGCCATGGGTGGGGGAGCCTGGGAGGGCCTCAGGGGACACGGGGGCTGGCTCCCGGTGACCTTCCGAACCATCCCAAACGCCCTTTGCTGTTCCCGTCGGCAGGTGGATTCAGCCCAGGACAGAGTGGTGAAAAGGGAAGATGGAGAGAGATTAGCCAAGGTAGGTGAGGTGCCCGCCTGCCGCGGCGGCATCGGTTGTTCCGTGCTCTGGCCAGGCAGGTGTGAGCTCACCGGCGTGTGCTGGATGGTGAACACCAGCCAGGGGTTAACTGGGGACCAGTCTGACCCGAGACACATCCTGGAGCGCTTTGCTTTGCTTTGCTTCCCTCGCTCTCCTCTTCCTCCTCATCTCCTCTTCTTCCTCGAAGCTTCCGCTAACATTTTAACCTCTTTGTCCTCAAAAATGGTTTCCGAAGCTGCGTGAGAAGCACCCTGAGCTGTGACCGCTCGCTGGGCTTTCCCTGCCCAGGCAGGGTCTGAGCTCCTGCGGCACGGCACCGATGCCGGCCAGTGCTGCTGGGGCTCGGCACGAGCCGGGAGCCCCCGGGAACGCCCCGGGCGCCGTTTCTGACGCTGGTGCGTCTTGTCCTGCAGGAGTACGGAGTGCCCTTCATGGAGACCAGCGCAAAAAGCGGCCTCAACGTTGAGTTAGCGTTCACAGCCATTGCAAAGTAAGTGACCGGTGTGGCAGCTGTGCCGGGCGCCTCTGCCGCGGGGGGAGAGAAGCCTCTGAGATAAAGGCTGCCTCTGCCACCCACCTTTGCATCCCCCCGGCGCTCACCTTCAGCTCTTGCACTGGCAAGTCCTTCGTGTCTCACAGGAGATGCACAATGTCTCATCACGGGGAGATTTAGCAAACCATGGAGGCCAAGCTGAGCTCCACGGAGCTGGGCCAGGCAGCGCAGGTGGAGAAGGAACATGGGATGGGGAAAGGCTGAGAGCCCTGGGGCTGTGGAGCTGGAGAAGAGCAGCCTGAGAGGGGAGCTGAGCAATGCTGAGCAAGAGCTCAAGGGCCCGCGGGGGGCAAGAGGCTGGGGCCAGACTCTGCTCAGGGGTGCCCAGCGCCAGGCCAAGGGGCAGCGGGCACCAACTGGAAGCCAGGAGGTTGGAGCTGAGCAGGAGGAGCAACTTGTTTGGGGGGAGGGTGTTGGAGCCTGGCCCAGGCTGCCCAGAGAGGTTGTGGAGTCTCCTTGTGTGCAGAGCTTCCAAGCGCGCCTGGACACTGCGATGCTGGGCCCCCTGCTCGGGGGGACCCTGCTGGAGCAGGGGGGCGGCACCAGAGCAGCTCCAGAGGGCCCTGCCAACCTTCCCGCACTCTGTGATTCCGTGGTTTTCCCCTTCCCGCAGGGAGCTGAAGCACAGGTCCATGAAGCTGCCCAACGAGCCCAAATTCAAGCTCCACGACTACGTGAAGAAAGAAGTGCGAGGCTCGGGCTGCTGCAGGTCCTAATGCGCCCGGGGCGTTTGTACAGAGACTCACGCCAAGCGTTCGTGCGCCGCGCTCTCTCCTCGTGGACAACGTGTGCATGTCTGTCTGTCGTGTCTGTGTCTGCCTAGAAGGTGAGCTGGGGCCTGGGGGATGGAAGCAGCAGCAGCCAGAGCTCTGCGGGATGGACGCCGCCAGCCCTCCGGCTCCCCTCGCCCCTCGCTCCCGCCCGGCTCCATCCCCGGGGCAGGTTGGGGAAGGTCCCGGTGTGGGCTGGGGTCAGTGGACTTGGTTGTCTCCACCCATTGGGCAGCAGCCGGGAGCGTTCCGAGGCAAATTCTTTCACGTTAGTAAAGAATCGTGAGGTGACTGCGGGGAGCAAACGCCTTCCCCAGCAAACAGCTGGGTAGGAAAACTCCCCAATTCCCTTTTCTTTCCCCCCACACCCGGAGTTCAGCCGTTCAGGGCCCTGGGGCACACAGGAAGGACTTGGTTTGGGGGCAACGGGTTTTGTAGTTGCTCCATCCCACCGGTCCGTCTCTCCCGCGGTGTCAAACACCTCCTCGATGAGGCCTCCTCCTCCTCCTCCCCGCAGAAGGCAAGAGCTTGGCTGGCTGGCGAGGGAGCTCCTGCTGCGGGCAGAGGTTTCCCGAGCGCTCCTCTGCTCGGTGGAGGCTTCGGTTCTCTGATTTCTGCCGTTCCTGGTACTTTTGAGACGAAATCTCGCGTATCGCAGCTTATTCCTAAACCCTTCCCGTAGGTGTGGCAGCGTTTTTAGGTTGCAGCGACGCTTTGATACCTTCCAAGTCCTCTCGGGGCGGCGCTTGCTTTCAGCCAGCGAGGGCCGGGGGGATGCTCCAGGCGTTGATTGTGCAGGTTGCAGGCTCCTGGCAGCTCTCTTCAAGAGCTCCTCACCCCTTTGGTCTGTGGCAGGCGTTGGGCTTTGCTTTTTTTTCTTCTTTCTTTCCTTTAAAGTTGCGCTTCTAAGTGAGAATTTGAATTTGGATGAAGCGTTTGGCCTTTGGCGATTTTTTCTCTGAGGCTTCCACCCGCACCGAACCCTCCCCCCGCTGCCCTACGCGGGCCGCTTAAAATCAAATCTCTGGCCGAGCACCGGCCCCTCGCTTTTCTCGGGGTGTTCGCTCCGGCGCTGCCTTCCCGAGGGGCACAGCGACCCCCACGCAGCTCCTGCAGAGCCTCCGCGGAGCTACCGCCACAGGAGCAGCTCCTGCTCGAAGCGCACGGTAACCGTAGGAAAAGGAGCCTAAAACCAGCCCCCGCCCCCCGCGAACGCAGCGGGTTTTTCCCTAAGTAGCTTTTACAGGGAGAAACGAGCCTTGCAGCCACCTGAGGTAAATGGGATTTCAATTATTTATTAAATAAGAATGTTCCTGCAGGTGAGTTGGGGGCGGGAGCGTGGCCAGGGATGGGCAATGGAGCTGGGGAAGGGTCTGGAGCAGGAGGCTGGGGAGGAGCGGCTGAGGGACCTGGGGCTCAGGCGCTCTCAGGAGGCACAGAGCGATCCCTCCGAGCCGCTTTCACGCTGCTTTGCTGAGCTTTGCTGCCTGACCAGCCTCCCCTCTCTCCCTTTGGGCTCTGCAGCCCCCACTCGCCAGTTGGGGTTAAGGAAAAAGGGGCAGCGGGATTTTCTGTAGCCCCCAAGCTCGTTTCTCACACTCCGCTCAGGGCGAGAGCCTCGCGCCTTGTCCCGAGGACACAGCCAACACCTCTCAGCTGCTTCAGGGTGGGACCAAAACCAGATTAAATCCAGGTTTAGATAAGTCCGAGCTAAACGTCCCCATTTGGGCTACTTCAGGCGCACCCCTCGGGAGCCAAGAGCCCAGCGGAGCCGTCTCGTGGTGTCAGAGCTAAACTTTAAGCCGCGCTCAGCGCCTCCCCCCCGCCCCCGCCCCGTTCCCTCGGTCCCGGTCTCCCAGCGGCCTCTCCCGGGCTGTTCCCCTGCATCTCCTCGGCCAGGCCTTTGCCGCCACCAAGCGATGAGGAGCCGGTTGCTCAGCGCGTCCGGAGGACTCGGCCTCACCCGCGCCTCCCCCATTTTCGCCGCCTCTCGTTTACAGCTTTTGTTTCATTCCTGTCAATAAAGGTTTTTTAATAATCCTCGCGGCTACAGCAGCATTTTGGTATCATCCAGCCCCCACCCCCTCCCCGAACGCTGTTTAATCCCCCGTGGGATTTGTGAGCCACAGAAGGAAGAGCAACACAGGTTATTTTTAATTTTTTTATTATTGTTATTAAATCTGTAAATGGCAAAATCGGCCAAATCAAAGCCGAAGTGGAGATACAGCAGCGAGCAGGTTAAGAATGAAGGACAAGGCTGGGCTTGATCTGAGGCTGCGGAAAGAACATGGCTCGTTAGATTCTGAAAAACCCGTTAGCCTCGAGGAGATCACCCAGTAGCCTCTAAGATTTAACGAGCTGGTCGCAGTCCAGCGCTGGAGTCCACCCAGTGACTCCCGCCGGTCACCTCGAGCTACACACACCACGAGGCCAAGGAAAACTCAACAACTTTTCATTTCTAACTTTGGGCAGTTGCGCAGCTGCTTCTCGGGGCTTCCAAACCCCCCCTGGCTCCCCCTGGGCAGCAGGAGCAGCTCCCCGGTCGGGCACAGCAACCCAAGAATGGGGCGTTCAGGGACTGCAGCCCCCACGGGGACCTCACTGGGATGCCTGGGACCTTGGGGGCTCTTTAGTCTCCAGAAGAGGAGGCTGAGGGGAGACCTCATTGCTCTCTACGCTGCAGAGAGGCAGGTGCTGGGGTCTTCTCAC
>WEIS01057375.1:6493-21938 GCA_013389965.1 Todus mexicanus | reverse complement strand
AAGTTGAAGTTCAATTTTCTGTTTGAATGTTGGCACATTCATGGAGGTTATCCTCCATTAGATTCCAGCTCTTGCTCAGCGATTTTACCACAGGATTGCTGTCTGCTGTTGTTTGTAACCTTCTGCCAGTGTGAAAGAGACGCATCTCTCCTTGACAAATCTTTAGTGAAGTCAGAAAAAAATGAAGTCACTGGAGATATACCTACTTACAAGCCTGGGCTGTGAAGTGCAAACCACGATGAAACGATGGATTATAAATCCTGGCATTTCTTGACATTCAAATTCTTCTGCCTGCATATCTAATTCATTAATGATCCACCGCAGAAGAGTATGCTAGCAGATTTGTGTAGTCTATCCATCACAGAGCAAATTACACTGAGTAACTCTTCTCTGGGTTAGCTGAGGTAATGAAAAATCTGAGGAAGAAGAGGAGGAATAGATTTTCTGACACCAATTGCCATTTAGAGTCCATGAAATACCAATGGATTTCAGAAAATTCTCTGCAAATTGGGACATCATGGCCACCCAGGTTATGAAAACGTATTTGTCTACCAATATTTACATTGAAGAGCAATTTTTAATACCATTGTCCCAATCACAGACTAGTGGAATGGCCTTTGGGGATAGGACATTCAGCTGATTTTTGTTCCATTTTGGAGAGGGTGAGCCTTTGCAGGTGGGAGTAGGATGGAAATGAATTCAGGGAACAATAAATTAATCCCACCTTTGAAAACTGTGGGGTGAAAACAAATGAGAAGATGAGGATGGGGTGTTAATATGCAGCTTGTGTTACCAATCAATCATTCAATTTCCATATCACCTAAAATACGTGTCTAACATAGAACGGGTCCAGAAAGTTCACCAAATCTTTGCTCCACAATAGTTTTATCTTTTCTCTGTGCATAATTCCAAACCAAAGCTAACTTGCCCGTATTTCCTTCAGGTGAAAGCCTGGCTGTGCCCCACAGGTCAATGAATGTGTTCTGGGCTTCCTTGGAAGAGAGCTCCAGAGTCAAGAGTCCTCCACTGAAAATGTCTCACTAGTGACTGCTAGACAATTAAACCAGAGGGCTTCCCACTCAAGTGCCTGTTAACCTCTTCCGTCCTGGGGAGGAAGAACAAATGAAGGAGGTAGACTCCAAGTCATTCAACTGCTGTATTCTACCAGCAGTGCTGGTGAGCTGTACCTGGGGAGTGTTCTGTCCCAGGATGGCCTATCTCAGGTGGCATGCCTGCTAGTGCCTTCCCTGACAGCTTGCCAACTCCACCGATACACCTATGTAGAGAAAATGCACCAGTCTAGGAAGGCAATCTTGCAACACCTTGCCCAAGATAGACACAGGGCAATGAACACACTCCTGCACTGCCAATGCTTGCTGGAAACATAGGCAAATGCTCACCAAGAAGTGAAATCTCTGTTTCCCCAGGGTATATCTGTTCCTGCACATTCCTTATTCAGCATCATCTCTGTCTCACCCAGATTAAAACTCAGTGAATTTGCTGATACCTCCCTCCCAAGCTCAGCCAGGCTTTTGAGGGACAACAATGAAGCTCCTCCCGGACTAGACAAGCTGCTGCTAAGCAGCACAATGTTGCCATGGTGGCCCAAATTGTTTCAACACCCTCCCACCAGAAGTAGGGCACAGAGAATCACAAAATAAAGAGAAAATATTTTGCAGAGAAATAGGTGTTTCACCTAAAGAAGGTTGGCAACATTTTACTGGCACAAGGCAGAGGACCATTAAGCAACTGAGCAATTGCTGTACCAGAAGTCAAGATCCTCCTTCGCTATAATTCGTGACGGTCCTATACATCCCTGGAAACCTCTTGAATAAAATCGTAGTGCAGAAAATCAGTGTTGTGCTGACAGTATTTATCCTATTTAGACAGTATTTATTCTGTCCCCTTCATGTCTATCCCTTCTCTATTTATTGTGTGAGATGTCTGTGAAAATATTGTGGGTTTTGGTTTCTTGTACAAAACTCTGTAGGAGCATTTAAAGAAGCCCAAATACTGTTAAGTGAAATTGTTGGTCATTATTCTGGTTACCTCAGAGGACTCAAGTTTGAATAGCACAATATTTATTTCAGGGAAACCATGCCAAGTATCTCTATCAATTGTCAGATATTAGATCTCTGGTATAATGTGGCTTGCCCTCTGCCATTGTCCTGGTAGTACCTATATGGTACTGAAGGAAGAAAAATTTACAATTCCCATGGCCCAGTCAAAAGATTTTCATAAAAACATATGCCTTTGCCATTCTCAGATAGATTTTAATGTCAGAAAGCCATGGTTTCAGCTCAATTGCCTCATGTTTCAGTTGCTTATGGTTCCTGAACACATGTTGAGTAACTCTTTCTATTTAACATGCTCCACAATTTTTTCTTGACTCTTCTTGACTTGTTTTACCTTTATTATTCAAAGAGTCAGATACTTTTGTAAAATCTTCTGGGTGAAAGGCAGATACAAACAGATTATTTGCTTCACCTGAGATGTCTCCATCCTCCTTAGAAACCTTCCAGCTTCTTCGAAAGCCCAGAAGATTCAGCAGCTCTCTGACTATGTTTTTTTCTTTCTCAAATTTGAAGTGAGGTTAATACAGCATAAATCGTTTTTGAAAGAAAACAAAAGGGTCTTGGTCAAAACTCCAAATACTTTACATGCTCCTGTAGGCCTTGAAAGCAGGAAAAAACCACGAGCCAAGCTGGTAGGTCTGGTGGTGCTGATGGTACTGCTGCTTCCATTTCTGTTGTGCCACATGCCACTTATGAGTATTGGAACTCAGATCTACAGAAATTTAGCAGCAAACCGTGCTTTTTGCTGTTTACCACACACAACCTCTGAAATAACACCTTTTGTAAAAGAGAATGAACAAAAAGTCCCTGCCACCTAATTTTCCCAAGTGCATTTCTAGCTGGAGGTGTGCACAGTGTGGCTCCTGCAAGACTGAAGCAAGCATGGGTGCTTGCATCCATACCCAGGGTAGGAGTCAGACACCCAGGTGGTTTGTGGGCCCTAACCTCACAGTTGGAAAAAATCAACACCAAAATTCTCTGTAATGCTGGTATTACTTGGGCTCAGCCACCTAGGCTCAGGCTTGGGCAGGCATCTGACTGCAGCTGCTACAAGTCAGAGAGCACCGTGCCAGCAAGGATCTGGAACAGAAGGCTCACCTGAGCCAGCTGGCTGTCTGCCTTCCTGTCCTTGGGAAAGATCTCCAGAGACTAAAAAGTCTTATGAGCCAGCCATGCCAAAAAGATGGTATTTCGGTGGAGGACAGCAGCCTCCATGGTTGCCACCTCTCAAGACGTTATCTTTATGAAGAACAGTGGGTTAGACAAATGTCAGGATGAGACAACCCCCAGTACGCAGGAACCTCATATCTTTTCATGCCTATGCACCAATGACTCCATTTTACAGGGTTTCAAATCTCTGTGATTTCTTGTGGTAAACATACTTCTATCTCACAAAGAAATTAAAAGAGAGCCTAATAGTGGATGGAGGTTAACCACAGATAGTTAGAAGTGTTGATATTGAACTGATCTTTCTAGCCCTCTAAATCTGAAGAAAAACTAAACCAGACATTTCAGGCCAGTAGCACAAATGTGGAAACATATTACCTGTGTGTCAGGCTTGGCTGCAATGTTTCCCCAGAGCACTATCAGAACGCGGAAAAGAGCTCCATTAAATAAGAAGTTTAGCATTTGAAAAAAACAATTTTTCCAAGAGTAGGCTATTTCTGCACAATGAAAACAAAATCTTTAGCCACTGAAGATCGCTCTTAAGCTGAATACCACAATACACTCCATTGCAAAGCATTAGCATTAGATCCTAGGTCAGTGGATGACAACTCCACTAAGTTTCTTCAGAGAGCTTAAATGGAACATTGTTATTGAGATGTCGTGTCCTTGCCGAGGGACACCATGAAGGAAACAGCTCCAGCAAATAGCAGAAAGGACTGCGGAAGATGCTAAGAAAAAAAAGAAAAGAAAAGTGTGGGAATAAGTTAAAAAAACAATTAAATAAAAAATAGGATGCGGAATGGGAAAGAAAGCCAAGAAGAAATGTTAATAAAAGATATTGGTTGAAAGCCCAGAATCGAAGTACAACAAATACAAACAACTACCAAATGTACACATAATAGGGTGAAAATCAGAGTCTGTCCTCCCCTTGCATGCAGAACTGTGCAAATAGAGCTACAGGCAATTTTGGAGAATGGCAACTCTGAAGCATCCAGGGTATAAACATTTCTTTCAGGGCAAAATACAGGGACACCAATGCTGACTGTGACATACTGAGAAGGGAGATGATGTACAAAATGATGACACAATTAAAATATTCCATGTGCCATTTTTGAAGATTTCTCAACGTGGTGGTGTAACAAAAGTCTCAAAACCAACTATCTCAATTGTCTGTGTAATGGTCACTCTCTAACAAGTTTCATAAAGCATGTTGTTTACCCTACATCACCAAAAGAGTAAAAAACCACGTTTCAGATGTTCTTATGTACCTCATGGAGATGAGTAAATCACAGTTACTGGCTACACAATGAAATCTCTATTTTTCTATTCATTGAATATTTGTGTTATTTCAGGATTACTTGAGAATTTCAGCTAATAAACATTGAATATTATTGGTTATGTTTATTCTGAAATATTTGTGAGATCTTCATATTCTATAGTCAGAATCCGAATGGTGAGTTTGAGTTTGGTCATAATGTTATAACTATTTCGTGGCTTGGTGAGAGCATCACTTCAGCAATGGGGAGAGATTTAACAAGCCTCTGAGGAGAAAGTGTATTTATATAGGATTGAAAGTTCTACATAATTGCAATCCTTCTTCTCCAAGCCTAAGCATTGTTTTTGTTAGTTTGTATGTTTAAGAATAAGGAGACAATGTAGTCAGTGGTAAAGTGTATTAACTGAATGCTAGTTTTAGAGTAAGTTTTCTCATTCAGAAAAAAAAAAAAAAAAGCAAGCAAAAAGCAGAAAAGCTGATTCAGACCAATTTGTAAAGGATTCATTACCCTTTTATTTCTTTCTGTCAAAGTTCAGGCTGGGGTGTGGAAAGCTGCTTCCCATTATGGACCCAGAAATATTTCTCTCACTTTACAAAAAGTTCTACTTCCAGGGCAAATATACGAACAAGAAGTATTAAAATGTTTTATCCTCAAGTATTAAGACGAACATGTTTAGAATCTTTAATAAATAATCTCATCAAGTACTTTAAGGCACTTAATTTTTAAGTAAGCACGCACCTACAAGCCAAGTGTTCACGTGTAATTGGAGGTGGAACAGCTTTAGATGAAAATATGTTCTTTTTTTTCACAGTATAATCTACTTCCATGTAAAAATGGGAAGGGAGGGGTAAAATTCAAATAAAAATAGCTAACAGAAAAAGCTAAATAGGTAGGTAAATATCTACCTTGAAAATTAAATTTAAAAAACCTGTAGTAAATCTACATGTACTCCCATGGAGCAGCAAAAATTCCCACTTATTTCTAGGTCATCTTTCACAACAAATTTCAAATACATGTTCAAAGTCATGAAAATGGTGAAGATTTACACAGAAGAGTTGGAAGAGTTCACAGACTTTTGAAAACTTTGTCCACAGAAAAATCTTTCCTCTTTTTACAAATACTTGCTTGGGAAATTCAGAGACTGGCAGAGTGCAGGCAAAGAAAATTTCATCTCATGTAACAGAAGCTTGATAGAGTTATGGACAGAAGAAAACAATGTCACATATAATGTCATATAAAAGAAAGGATTAGGCAATTGTGAAAGGTAATACAGACATCTCTACCTCATTAAGTGAAACCAGCTCCAGAAGCCAAAACTTTCTTCAGCCAGTTCTTTTTTCTATGCACCACCTTCCTTTTCAAGACAGTTTGGGTTAAAAATAAGGACTTTTTGCATGGATTTAGACCTATCTAATCTAAATTCAATTTCTTTCCAGTCATGACAAACAAATTTCCCAAGTTCTCATGTCTCAGGGTTAAACCACAGACCCACTGGCCTTTGCCCACTGGATTGGAGCAAACAAATTCTCAAATGTCTTTTCTGTTACTCGAACTGTATACAGACACCTCCTGTTCTTCTTTTCTTCTGTCTGCAAGAAGAGAAGCTCCAGACATCTTTTCTGAGGTTACAGCAAACACACATATGTCTTAGGAAAGTTCCTCTTAGCAGATATTTCAATTTCCCTCAAGAATCCAAATACACCTTGGTGCTGGCTACACGGATATCCCCATTAAAAAATTTTCATACTGATCTGACAGCACTTTTGGGAGAGATGAGCTCTGTTTTTCAAAAAGTCAAACAAATGTAGTGAGGCTTCTACCAGCCGACAAGCAGAACGTTGGCCTTCATTTTGTGCAAGTGTCCTGGTTTGGGTTAGAACAGAACAATTCTGTTAGATGATTTTTATTGTTCAGCTAAGTCTGTCTGAAGTTAGCAGCATGTTTTTGCAGGCAGAGTCTGCTTCTAGCAGTGATAATGATCCATGGTTATAGTTAGTACCAAGGATTGGTATGTGCACCAAGGTCACTGCTAGATTTTGTGTGTCACATTGAGGGGTGCAGAAAGTAAAGGCTGTACCTTCAGGGAGGAGAGAACAGGACAGGTGACCCTAAATTAGCCAACGAGGTATTCCACCCCATATTCATGTTTGGTATAAAGCTGAGGGTCTCGATCTCTTTGCCCTTCCATTTCGGCCCTCCATTTTGCCCTTTGTCTTCTGTTTCTCTCGGATCGAGCTACTCTCTCAGCTTCAGGACTCTTCCTCTCTCGGTTTGGCCTTGGCAGCTTCAGCTTTGCCCTGAGGCCTCCAGCCCTGGTCTCAGCCCCCGGCTCAGGCCTTGGCTGGGCCCCAGGTTCTGGGCCACATCCCTGAATCCAGCTCCGGTTCCCGTCTGCTGCTGGGCCCTTCCACAGCATCAGTGGGGACAGGGACGGATTTACCATCGGGGGGGGTTGGTTCGATACTGGTTTTGTACATATTTGTGTATATTTACCTTTTTATTATTATTGTTATTATTATTTTCTTTTTTTTAGTGAAGCTGTTCTAGTTTCCTTTCCTAATCGATAAGTCTCTCTCCTTTTTTCCTTTTTTCTCTGTTTGGATGGGGAGGGGGACAGAGTGTTCTGTTGCAGATTTGGGGGTTCCCTGACCCCAATCCGTGACAACAAGGAAGGTCAAATATACTTTAAAAGAAATGAAAGTATTACATGGTGCTGAACAAGCAGAAGCCCGCCTTGGGCATGATGCAGTTCTCTAAGCACAACTATGGTTTCAAGTACATTATAACTATAACAGATGTGATATACAGATAAAGATAGAGATACAGATAGAGGTAGAGATAGATTAGATTAAATTAGATTAGATTAGATTAGATTAGATTAGATTAGATTAGATTAATACAGATGATATAGATATAGATGATATAAATATAGATATAGGAATATAATGTTCCTGACCTTTAGGATCAGCAGAGAAGACAGGCAATAAAGGCTCAGAGGCTTTTCAAACCATTTTTGCTGAAGCAAGTGAAGCTCAGAAATTACAGACAGAGAGACTTAAAAAACTTTCCAAACAGGCCTTTCAGCAGTTTAAGGTAACATAATGTTCACTGTAATGAAGTTGAAACTGCAGTTACAGATCACTTTGTCAGAACTTTAAAATCCAATATATGGAGATGTTTTAGAACACCACACTACCTTTACTACACTGCTACCCACATTTATAATAGTGCCCTAATGGCAGCTTTCAGAGGACTATATGAACCAATCCTACTGGTGTAAACCCCTCAACTCACTGAGGATTTAGCAAGTGATGTATGGGGGCTTAAAGGAAAAGGCCCCCTTTTTACAAAAGGAGACCACATGTGGGTGTCTAAAACCACAAGCACCCTTGAAAAACCCTGGGAACAGACATTAACTGATTAAATTTTCATACTACATTAAGTTATTAGGCAGGCATGAACAATCATGTTCAGGAGAAAAGACTATGAGGATAACAAGGTTGTTGCTCTCTTTACCCAAAGAATTGCAGAAAGTTAATACCAAACAGAGCAGATTTCACACGACTGGAAGAAATATAGATGTGAAAGGAGAAGCAATTATTGGTAAAACGGTTGGCATGGCCTGCTCAACTCAACAGCTTTGTGGAAGTGATTTAAATCTATGCCATTTAGATATTAAGCACTGCTGGAAGAAAATAAAAACAATGAAGGTCTTAACATTCTGCTCTCCAGAAACATCATGATTAGATTTTGCCTATAAAACATTAGTTCAGATTTTACCAAGTAGGTAATTAAATGTTTACAAATACACTGCCCTTACCACTGGTGTGGCAGCAACAGCCAGATTCCCTTTCAAATTATACTTACAAGTAAGAACAGAATGTATTCAGTGCTGTCATTTGACCTTTCAGTACTGATATGAAAAGGGTTGTACTGATTCAGTCTTTATAACATAGAACCATAAAATCATTGAATCACAGAATAGTAGGGGTTGGAAGTGACCTATGGAAATCATTGAGTCCAGCCCTCCTGCCAAAGCAGGATCACCTAGGGCAGGTGACACAGGAATACATCCAAGCTAGTTCTGGAAGTCTCTAGAGAAGGAGACTCCACAACATCTCTGGGCAGCCTGTTCCAGTGCTCCGTAACCCTCACAGTAAAGAAGCATTTCCTCATGTTCAGGTGGAACTTCATGCATTCCAGTTTGTGTGTGTTGCCCCTCATCTATCATAGGGCACAATTGAAAAGAGACTGGTCTCTTCTACTTGACAACTATCCTTCAGATATTCGTAAATATTAATGATTCCCTCTCAGTCTTCTCTTCTCCAGACTAAACAGCTCCAGGTCTCTCAGCCTTTCTTCATAAGAGAGATGTTCCAGTCCCTTAATCATCCTTGCAGCCCTCTGCTGGACAGGTATTTCCCTGTCCCTCTTAAACTGGGGAGCCCAGAAATGGGCACAACACTCCAGATGTGATCTCACTAGGGCAGAATAGAGGGGCAGGAGAACCTCCCTCAACACCATATCCAAGTATCCACAATCAAAAATATGGCACACCATAGAAAAAAAAAAAGTTAACACATTTAATACTGGTAGTGAACAAGTCACTATCTTAAGATTCTCCCAGTTTAAACTATTTATAAACTTCCCTTTACCACAGTCATCTCCAGAGGGTTAAACTTCTGGTACAACTGTATGGATATCATGGGATACAAGCCTGCGGGGAACTTCTGTGTAACCCTGTAAGCCTCATCTTGAAGGGATAGGTTGTTTGCCCGCACTACATACAGAAATACTCAAGCTTCTGTGAGTAACGATACTGTTAAATCTGAAATCAAATCAGACCACAGAAGACGCAGCTCATTTTGTTTCATAAAAAATGGAGAACCCATCACTCTTCTCCTTTTTAAAAATGTGAGAGGTACTTGTTCCAGGACATGAATGATGTGCTTGAATTTCTTGGCAGCAAGGAAGCAAATCTATGTGTGACATGAGCTGTAAACTGTTAAGTGTCTCTCTGTAATCTAACCTAGGTCACCAACACGGCTCTACATCCTGCTGGCTATGACACTAGCTTAAAACAAAGTATATTAAAAGAACAGTATTTTGACTCTTCTTCCAAGGACTGTTGCAGGACATCAAACAGCCGAAGAGGAAAATACAGCTCTAGATTCATCTGCTAAGGTTATTGAATGGTAAACAGGGGGCAGAAAATAAAATTTTCTCTCCTTGCCTGATCTTCATGGAACCAGTTGTCTGATTCCTACTGACACTTCATTCTGACAGGGACTAGTTCTTTGGGTTTGGAGGTTTTAGAGTGGGTTTGGTTTTTTGGGTTTTATTTTGTTTTGCTTTGTTTTAGGCTTTTTCTCTTTTCATTCTGACAACATACGTTTACAAAGCATACTTGCATCTGAGAGACAAGACCAGAAATTGTCACAGGGAAGAACAGAAAACAAGTAATATAGGTGTGTTATATGGACTGTAAAAGACTACGAAAACTCCTGGACATTCTTTGCATCTTGCCTAGTGCTGCATTAGGTCCTTATAAGGAGGACTGTAGTGATGACTGTTGCTAGTTGTGACTACTACAGATGTGGTCCACCACGACCTGCACCAGTTTCAGTGATGGTACTACTCAGTTTAAAAGGCACTGATAATCATTCTCTAGTTTCTATGAGCAGCACACACTTCTGGACAGATAACTATAGGAAGAATTTCTATTTTGTTGGTTTTTTAGTTGTTCTATTTACTTTTAACATCTCTTTAGGGCTATGATTATTCATTATGTGTGTTGCTGTAGGCTTCCTAATTGTGCACCAACTCCCTACAACGAGTTAGGATAGATGAATCAAGTCTTTAGTGTCCACACCTGAGGAAGCTGAATCACCCTGACATTTCCACTGGCTGTATCAACTGGACACAGCTGACTGTAAGGGAGACCTGAGCTCTTAGCCCATATGTGGAACCTACATGTACATACCTGAGTACAATTATCCTGATACAGAGGATCTGTAAGTCTAGGAGGAAATAGTAGACATGAGAAGTGGATGAGGAGAGGGTGGTGGTTTCTACATCACCTAAGAGATAGTAGTTTCTGTAAACCAGCAGAATAACAATTTTCAGGTTATTAGTAGGCATAACAGAAAAGCCTCAAGAAAACATCTGATAAAATGATACGAACAGCAAAGTTTTAGGAGGAGCTTTCTTCCAACATAGAGAGAACAAGAAGATGCTTGTTTGAATGTTGAGTAAATCAGTAATGAAGGTAAGAGCTTTCCTAGCAGTATCAAATAAGGTGGGAAATAGACATAGAAGAAGGTGCAAGTCAGTGGAGGGACGTCATGGTCCAGGAGGCTACCTTTTCAGCAGACTACACACTACCTCTTGGGATTACAGGCTTATGTTGCTCCAGGGGAGGTTTAAATTGGATATTATGAAAAATTCCTTTACTGAGAGAGTGGTGAAGCATTGGAACAGGGTGTCCAGGGAGGTGGTGGAATCACCACACCTGGAGGTGTTCAAAAAATGTGTAGATGTGGTGTTTCAAGACATGCTTTAGTGTTATGATAATGTTTAGTAGATGGTTGGACACAATGGTCTTGAAGTTTGTTTCCAACCTTAATGATTCTATGATTCTTGTCTTTCACAGCAAGGAAACAGCTCACCTGTTGGTACCAAGACAGGATGTCAGGTTGAAGATAGGAATGGCACGCAGAGAAATACAGAAGAGGTCAATCTAGAGATGTTTCTCGTAGTGCACTGGAGGCCTCTGGAGGAAATGCAGGAAAGGTCAGTAGAGCATCACAGCCACCCACTTGCCCTGGAACCCTTGGAAGTACAGAGCATACAGCTGGGGCCACAGAGGCGCCCAACCTCTAGGATCACAGCCCCGAAAATTGCAGTTGAGGCCAAGAACCAAAGGTACAGCCTCCACCCCCTGTCAACATTACAGATATTTCTAAGGGGCCTTTTGAGGTGCGCACTGGGCCTCGACAACTCTCTCCTAGAAAAAGCAGGACCTTACGGAGATCTGACATTACAGCAAATGCATATTTAGTATCCTCCAGACAAGAGTGCTCAGACTGCCCCGTCCACCATCACTCAAGATTAGGTTGCACATTCCTTGCTCTCCTGAAGATCACCCTGAAAGTCTTCCAGTTCAGTCAGTGGCATTGTGAAGGGAATTTGAAGGTACATGCACACATCCATGTAGCCACATACAAACATACTCCATCTCATACTCGAGGAGAGGCTTGCCTCAAGGAGTACCTTGTTGACATTAGGCATACTGACATGTAGCAGCAGTATCTCCATGAGCTGGTGTTGGCAGATGAGAAGGGTACAATACACAGCTGCCTTGGGATCTCCCAATGGAAGGTACAAACTGGGTGTTGTGGGACTGATGAGCTGCTACCAAAGCTCTCCTGGGAAGTGTTGTACCTGTTGTTGACATAGGGACAGGCTTAAGCACACCTGGCTTCATACAGAAGCCTGGAGCAGGAGTGAGGATACCATGCATACCAAGGACAGCCTGAGGAAGCCTCTGGCCACCAAACTTTTGGCCCAGAGCACCAAGTTTTAAGAGAGCTCCTTAGCTGCTTAAATGAAGGTGACATCATCTTGCAAGATGACTCTGTGCAGAATCAGGGGTAATTAGCTCTGTTCTGCATTCCCAGCAGCTTCGGGGACACTGAGGCTTACTTCAGCCTGGTGCATAATCCTGAGACATAGCTCCTTGTCTTACTCCCTGATTATGCCCCACCATGCATTCCTTGTTAATTTGTATACAGAGTAGTAATCTCACTGGAGATCCTGTGTCACAGTAATTCAGGTTATTACTGCAACATGTTACTGCTACAGCTTACAAATTCCTGTAGTCATTACTTATGTTTGCTACACGTAACCATTTTGGAGTAACATAGGAAAGAAATGGATTTAAGATTAAGCATGTCAAAATCCAGAATACCGTGGTGCTCATTATTTCAGTTCTATTTTTATTTCCCATGTTTGCACGTTTATACAATGCTCCAGGTAAATTCTTCCCCACCGTTGTGGGTTTTCTGTTGGTTTTTTGGTGTTTTTTCTTTTTTTAAAAAAAAAATCATTGTCATATTATCAGGGCATGCGATATAATAAACAGATCTGTTAAAGCACCAGTGATGTCTCTATTGGCAGACTTACAAAAGAGCTCGGTGACCTTGGTTAATTAGCCATGTAATAAACCAGAACTGAAAGAGCCTATTCCCACAAACCACAGCACAGCACCCCTCCACCCCCCGCTTGTCAGAGAGGTTCTGAATGGGAAGTCAGCAGACGCAATGCAAAGTGCATCCACTTAGCCTTAGAGCCCTTTGGAATATATGCAAAGATTCACAAAGACATTTCCTTCCAGCCACTGATTAAGAAACAGTCTTTAAAACAAAAAAAGATAAGTTTTCTGAATACTTGTGGCAGCTATTTCTCTTCTTTTACTGGTTGGTACCGCTTAAGTTATGTTTAGATAAACGTGTATCTTTCTGAAGTCTCACAATACCTAGATTAAAAACCAATAATATTTAAAATACTTCTATTTCAAAAATGTTTTCTATAAATTCTCTGATTTGTTTTCATGCTTATTTCAGATATTCAAAATAGAAAAAATTCACCCAACCCCTCTATTAATTAATAGCTATTATTGTAATCCACCCTTGTGGCTCAATCCTCTTGAATTGTAAACCATGTTAAAACAAATTATATGAAAAAGAATGCTACATATATCTCTGTTGCCCACTTGATTTAACTTAAAAGTAAACCTAAAAAGTTGCAAATATATTATACTACAAAAATAAACAGGTTGCCATTTTATCTGCATGCAGGAAATAAAATGAATAGAAATTTTTAGTAGATTCTTTGATTTTATCCTATCAGACTTTTTAGAAAGAAAAGATTATTTAAGTACAAGCAAGAATCAATGCAGTTTTAAATTCACCCAAGTGTCAGTTCATGGCAAGCATAACCACAACTAACCACACAGCCACAGAGTTAATATTTTTCTCTGCAGTTAGTTGCAATAGATTTTCTGATTGTTATAGAAGTTAGTTCTTTCTTAAGTAAACTTATGTGAAACCCATGACTGCTATTCTTTCATGGCATGCTCCCGTGTTCTGGCACAATACAGAAAGCAAAGCCTTAAGAGAAGCTAACGCTGGTTTTCGTACCATCAGCTGTCACTTCCACACAGGACAGTGATTTTCATTTCATGAATATCCTAGAACAACATTTTTCCTAGATAGTCTTGATTATCAAATCCCAGAGGAAATTGGAAGATGTATTTTAGGCAAAACGTATTTGCTAACTCATTCCCTGCTTCCTAATGTGATCTAAGAGATCTCTGGAACATATCTAAAGGCTTAGGAAGCTACATAGCTGCACAGCTCAACAGCTTATTTGATAGGCAACGTGTGTGCACGGGTGCGTGCGCATGTTCACATTCATTGAATTGAAGATTTTGATCCACTCACTATAAATACAAATGCCAGTGCTCATACAGGAATGTGGGCAATCCCCATGACCGCCAGTAAGAATATGCACAAACAGTCCAGGATCAGACACTTCAGCTGAGTTTTCCATTCAGTATTCAGCTTCTAGGGGGACTACAGCCATACAAAAAAGACCTAATCAAATAGGGAGAGGGGTAGGTATGTGTTGATACAAGGGGCCATTACAGCTTAATGTGAAGTTGCAGAAAATATTAGCAAGCAGACAAAGAGGAAGAGAACAGGAAACCATGAGTTAGTCGCTTTCCTTAGGTACTGATACTGTAAACAGTTCTGCAGGGTAAACCAATGGGACCTTTCCCAGAAGTGAAGCTGGATTTGAGAGTTGGTAGGACTGGGGCTCTTAAAATTTAAAAATGTTATGCTACATAAGGTACGATTTGTTGGTAGTATAACATTCTCACCAAGAAGACTCAGTAGATAATGAAAATACATGTGGATGGCAGTCTCCTCTGGCAGACCCTGGTCCTACCACATCCCACGTCAGTGCAACCAGAGCAAGGGCCCAGGAGCACCGTGGTGCATCCCCAGACTGCAATCCAGGGAATGGGGGAGCTGAGCTGGGGGTGTCCCAAGTCAGTCTAATGTTGTCACTGGAGAAATCCTAAGGGTGCCAGTCCAGAAGCCAGCCCACTTCCCATGGAGGGTCACCACTGCCGCACAAGCAGCAGGAGTGTACCTGGGAGAGTACATTCCTGACTGCAAAAGGTGTGTGCCCTAGAAGAGAAAAGTTTGAAAATGTCAGCGACCGGTATGCCTCTTGTCTCTGATTTCCAGTTCCTTCAGGTCTGCAGTTGCTAAGGCTGGAGGAGGATGCCCTCCTCTGGCTATGCGTCCCCTTTTCATCAAGCCTCGGAGGCTGAAGAGAAATCACTTTGAACACTGAGGCGGGGAGCTGGAGGCAATTACTTGTGATTGATAGCACTAAATATGAAACCGCATGTACCTCATCCATGAAGCATGGAATCAGCAGCATATTGTTAGTGGGGGAGATGAATGGGGCTTGAGATAACCTTGGCAAATTAGGCATATGTTAGCATTAAGCTTTGTCAGTAAGCAGGCTATAAATTACAGACATATTGTAACTCCATAAACTCATCTAATGAATTGAATGACAGTGGTAATTTAAGGCAGAATAGAACTGTTTAACCCTTTTAAGAATTTAACTGTATTTCTATATTATGCAACAATCCAAACTGTATTAAAAGGTTGATGTTTCATATGTACTGGGAGGTACCATAATCATAACAGGGAAATAATTCTTCTATGTTTCATGTACTTTTTAACAAACAGTTGGCAACCTGTGAATTATTTTACTTATGAGTTGATTAAAAAAGAATGGGAAAAAAATGTAATAGCTGGGGGGGGGGGGGGGGAGGGGAAGCGC
>WEIS01057368.1:8872-36009 GCA_013389965.1 Todus mexicanus | reverse complement strand
TGTATTCTGAATGTAGGAGCTGTGGTGTTCTTCCTGCCAGCAGAGGCACATAAGGAACCCGCTGCAGCCTATCTGAAATGTGCTCTTAGTGACATTTGGTAGTAAGAGGTTTTCAGCTTCTAGATAGCAGTTGAGGATAGTTGTTCTGTTTGGTAACAAATCACTTCTATTAAAAAAGGCTTGACACAACTTAGTCCTTACTTGGTTTCCAGTCTAAAAAAGGCAAGTGATATTAGAGGCTTTAACAGAACGGTAATCAAGCAATGATATTCTTAGGCTTACTGTCCTCACCATTTTTTTTCCCCTCTTGATATCACCACAGTAATCAACCCCATAACCATCTTATTTTCCACTGATTTTTCAGAAGTCTCTTGCTGTTCTTTAATAATAAGGGGTTTTTAAGTATACTGACACTTCCTATTGGAAAGCCAACGTCAGCCTTCTACAACACATCAAGATCTGCTGGGAAATTACTGTCTAAACAGTGACCGTCTTGCTTTTTTTTTGTCAAATACAACATTGCAAGACTTAACAGAATAATAAGAGGTCTTGAAAAGAACAGTTCTGTTTAGACATAGCTTTGCGAATACAAGTGAAAATGAGACTAATGTGAGGCCATTAAGTAGTTTGTTTCCTGGTGTCAGTGCCAGAATTTAATCAGCAGTGTTTTGTACCTCTTTGTGTGCCGCTGCTGCCAGGGCAGGTTACAGGGTTCCGTAGACATACAGATGCTTTGCATTCTTCTTATGCTTCTTACATTCTTATGTAAACCGGACTCGTCTAACTGTTTTAATGGACATTATTTTACGAGTGGATTTGGCTTTTACAGTTCAAACAAGCTGTGTACAAACAGACAATGAAACTCTTTGCCGAACTGGAAATTAAGAGGAAAGAAAGAGAAGCGAAAGAAATGCATGAAAGGTAAGAGCAGCATTCTGCTTGTGCAGTTCAGGCTCTACTTCCCCTCTCATGCTTCCTCAGAGAAGATAAGAATCTGGTCCAGCCTCCTGCTGTACACAGTCTTAGATTAACAAAGGTGCCGTCAAACTGACTTCTAGAGATGCAGATTCTACCGCTTGTCTGGTCAGCTTGTGGATTGGAGAACTCTGCTTGAGAAATGCAAACAGGAAACTTGCTCTCCTGTATTTAGAACATTGATGTATTTTCTATGCTTACATACTCATATTCTGTGTAGACGTGGAGGCCAGCTAAAACCCTGAAGTGGTGACATTTTTCTGCAGATTGTTAGCATGCAAAGAATTTAATTTTATTTAAGTGCCAGAAATACCCTGTGGCTTGTGTTATCCTGAACTACTTTAGACGTTTTGATCACGTGTTGTTTGAGCGGTCACTGTGGATGTACTTCATAGAGCGAGGTTTCAGTGTCACTCACAGCCTGGGAGATGGTTGCAGGGCATTACTTTTGAAAGTCGAGGTGGAAAACATTTCATTCTTGCCTGCTCAGGCGTTCATTAACTTCTCAAAATGTGTACTCTCAACACTTTTAGAGACTTATCACTAGTGTTATGAAGGAGTCCAACTTGTTTTACTGAGCAAGAGAAGCTGACTGGCTAATTAAGTACATGCATGCTGTCAGTGTTGCCATCCCATCTTCTGTGCTCGCTGCTCTTTGGGATTTGAAATAAAATTCTCTTTGGTGTGCTATCTTAGGTGTGCATGTTTATCTCTTCTGATAAGCGCTTTAATCTGCCAAGAAATAAGAAGAGCTTTCTGAGGTGTTTTGGGAGTGTTACTGTGTTGGTTTTTTTAGTAGATGCCTGTGGGTTCATAACTTGTTTGTGGCTTCCCTTCCAGGAAGCGGCAGAGAGAAGAGGAAATTGAGGCACAAGAAAAAGCTAAACGAGAGCGAGAATGGCAGAAGAACTTTGAGGTAATCAGCAGCTTAACTTACAGATGGACCTCAGCAATTCTTAACCATGCTGCAAGGAATGCATTTAGAGAGGAGAGACTTTTTGTCTGCAGGTGCTCTAAGATATTTTAAGTGGACACTTAGTAAAAGGTCCTGCACAAGCCTGTGTTTTGTCCTGCTCCCCACTGACAGGGCTTTGGTATCACTTTTCGGAAACAAGTCTGGTAAAATGTGTAGTATTTTTCAGCTCGGTCAGCAGTTCATTCTTGTCCCTAGTCAGAAATTTGAATTGCTGCTTAGCCCAGGTCACTGGTGACCAGTAAAACTTAATCTGGCAGCTGTTCAACCATTGGTACTTTTCAGTCTGATTGCTAACATGTAGAATCTGTATCCCATGAATATCAGAGACATGAATGACAGTCACTTCCCTTTGACTCTTCACAGAATCACAGAATGGTCTGGGTTGGAATGGACTGTAAAGATCATCTAGGACTAGCCCCCTGCCATGGGTAGGGACCCCTCCCACTAGACCAGGTTGATCAAAGCCCCATTCAACCTCCCGTTGAACACATTCATTGATGGAGCATCCACAGCTTCCCTGGGCAGCCCCAGCCCAGTATCTCACCAGCCTCAGAGAGAAGAACTTCTTCCTAATTTCTAATTTAAATCTCCCCTCTTCCAGTTTGAAGTGTTACCCCTTGTCCTGTCACTGCAAGCCCTTGTAAGAAGTCCCTCCCCAGCTTTCTCGTAGGCCCCCTTTAGATACTGGTGGGCCACCTGTGTTCAGGGTTTAGGTGTATTAGAAGTAGCTTTGTGGTGGTTGTGCTGCTATTCTAGGGGTCAAACGTGCAGCCTCTCAAAATATTTCATCGACCCTTTAACTCTTTCCGCATTACACACGAGAGGTGAAGTCTTGGGACATGCAGGGCAGGAACAAAGTCAGTAACGGTGTGCAGGGCCTCATGAAAATATGAGCTAAATTGTTCGTTTAATCCAAAACTGGATCCCAGTCTTAAGTTCAAGAGGACTTTAAAAAAGAGGGTGTCTGGGAGAGAAGTGGACATGTCCAGAGTTGGACTGGCATCGTGTGGAAAGTGGACAACTAGGATGTTTCTGGAGACTCAGCTGGGAAGATTTTGTGTCATGTAACATGGATATAGCAAGCTGGATATTCTGGAAAACTTGTGTAATGCTGCTGTGTGGAGGGCACTGTGGGGTTTGTCATGTAATGCCGGAGATAAATGAGTGTGTCACTGGCCCTGCTGCTGTCATGAGTTCTACATTCTCACACCAGAATGGCCACAGCATAGCAGCAGAGGGAATCTCAGCTAGTGTTACAAGCAAATAATGACAGACCAACAGGGGAGCTGCAGAATTACTGATATTGCAGCTCTGAGTATGCGTGTCCTCAACCACTCCTGGACCAGTGAACCTGTGCACTTGCAGATGTCTTCTCCAGCCTTGCTGGTGACCATTTAACCCACATGACAAACAGAATCAAAGCTGGGTGGCTAGATGGTGATGTCCGAAATGGATCACTGAAATATGCAAGACTAAGAAGCTGATTTCTGCCAGTGACCATCATTGATTGAGGGCATGGAGGGTGATTGGAGACAAAGTAACACGTGAATTCTTGGCTGGTCCTGTACATGTTCTAATTCAGTGGCTACCTTTAAAATATATCCAAAAGGAATGTGTGTGGTGCTGCTTCAAATGATACTTCAACTGGTGGGGAAAAAAAAACAACTTAAGTTGATACTCTGGAATTCTGGTTCTGTCTCAGTTTCAAAAAAACCCCAATCAAACAAAACCCAGATAAATGCAACACAAAAATCCCAAACTTTAAAGGTGCTTGGATTGTACCTCTGCATTGCTCTTTGGGGCTTTCCTGCTTCTCATAATTTCAGTCCTTGTCTGCATACTGCCTCCTGGTTCTGGTCCTGTCTCTATCCTAAAGACCTTTAGGACTTGTACCTCGTGTATGTTGTGCAGTGTTTCTGAATCCTCATAGGAGTATCTGTGCCATCCAAGTGGTTGCCTGCTGTTTCTAAAAGTGATTCATAAGCCACTTTCAGAGCTAAATTATATGTTGATGTATTTTAGAAGGAGCTTGTTGGAACATCTCCCTTCTCTCATCCCACCCTCAAAAGGCACTTTTTTAGTGGTTTCAAGAATAGCGTCCACCAATGAACTGTAAGAAATAAGAAGGTTAGAACTGAAGTTGCCAGACAGCCTTATCCGTAGCAAAAGTGTGATCACAGAGTGGTTGAGGTTGAAAGGCACCTCTGGGGTCTATCTAGTCCAGCCCCCTGCTCAAGCAGGGCCACGTAGAGCCAATTTTCCGTGACCTTGTCCATCTGGGTTTTGAGTATCTCCAGTAATGGAGACTCCACAACCTCTCTGGGCAACCTGTCCCAGTGCTTTACCACTGTTACAGTAAAAAAAAAGTTTTCTTATGTTCAGAGGAAGTTTCAGGTGTTTCAGAGGCCCGTGGCCTCTTGGCTTACCGCGGAGAACCACTGAGAAAGCCTGTCTCTGTCCTCTTGGTACCCTCAGGTTTCTTAGGTATTAATAAGGTTCCCCTGAGCCTTCTCTTCTCCAGGCTGAACAGTCCCAGCTCTCTCAGCCTTTTCTTGTATGAGAGATGCTCCAGTCCTTTAATCATCCTTGTGGCCCTATATTGCATTCTCTCTGCTATGCCCATGTCTCTCTTGCGCTGGGGAGGCCAGAACTGGACACAGGGCTCCGAGTGTGGCCTGACCAGTGCTGAGCAGAGAGGCACCTCCCTTGACCTGCTGGCAACGCTTTGCCTAGTGCAGCCCAGGGCACCATTCGCCGCCTTTGCAGCAAGGGCATGTTGCTGATTCACCTTCAACTTGGTGTCCACCAGGACCCTCAGGTTCTTTTGTACTTTCCAGCCAGGTGCTGGTGATGGGGGTTGTTCCTTCCCAAGGCAGAAGTTTGCACTTCTTTGTTGAACGGCACGAGGTTCCTCTTAGCTCATTTCTCCAGCCTGTCAAGGTCCCTCTGCACAGCAGCATGACTGTCTGACCTATCAGCCAGTTTCATGCCATCAGCACATTGCCCATCATCCAGATCAGTGCTGGTGCTTCCCTGTCCCGCTGTGGGCAAGGAGGGCAGTGGAGCAGAGAACTGTTGTAGCCAGAGCAGCCACCAGTACTGTAGGCACAACACTGGTCAGATGGGCCTTGAGTGTGTGGATCCCACGCCGTGAAGTGGATCATCCCTGGACTTGTTCTGTCCTACCATAGGGAGCCCCTAGGGATCATAGGCTGGCTTTCTGGGGAGTCTTTTGTTTCAGGAGGGGTTTCTGCTGCTCTGCAGGTAGGCCAGGGAGAGGAGAAAGAGTGCACCAGAGACCTTTTCTCATTGTGTTTTTGTGATGAAGCTCCAGGCTAGAAGCACAAGAGAAGACAGCAGTATGTTTCCCTCCTCTCTCCAAGCTTCCAAGCTGCGGCACAGGGAGAGCCATCTCGAGGGTGTGAGACAGTGGGGAGATAGCACGTTCTGGGCTGACAGATGAGGAACATCCATGGGAGATGAGAGGTTTTGTTCCCTTTGCACATCAGAGGATCAGTAGACTCTAGTCAAGGCTGCACATCCCAAGCTGATTGCATCCGAAACAAGTAACAACCATAATGCTGTTTGCAAGCTCACTGGTAGCTCCACTGTACTGTGTCTGTTGCTCTGGCTTGTCACAGTGTCTGTATGTCCTGGCTGCCAGGGTGCTGCAGGCTGGGTAAGGGGGAAATTGCTATTGTTCTCCTGAAACTGGTCTGTCCTGCCAGTTCTCTGGCTCCTGCACTTCTTAACTCTCCATTTCCTCTCTGGTGTTTCCAGGAAAGTCGGGATGGTCGTGTGGACAGCTGGAGAAATTTCCAGGCGAATACAAAGGGGAAGAAGGAAAAGAAAAACAGGACCTTCCTGAGACCTCCCAAAGTAAAAATGGAGCAGCGCGAATGATCCTGGCAGCACTGCAGAGTGCAGCTCCTCGGTCCTCTCCCTGCTTTTAAGGACTCATTGGCGCCTAGAGTAAGAATTGCTTTTTAGTAGACTGTTTGTTTCCAGTACAATTAATTATTGGTCAAAGTATTTTTTGTACTCTGTCCATTTGAACTAGGGCCATAGTATGAACTTGGCCAGGAACCTGCTACATGTAGAACACTTGGCTTAGGAGGGTCCCCACCGTAATTGCTGTCCTGTTTGTCTGCTACCCTGTAACTCAGTGTTTTGTACTTCACAGAGATTGTGCTGTTTCACCTCTTCCATTTCTAGTTTGAGAGCTGAACAAAATATTGGAAATGCGTCTCTTACCTTTCTGGGCATCATCTTACTCAGCAAGTTCAGCTTCGGAAAGGATGGAGCTGACTCTGGGAATCTGTTTACAGCACTATGCAGTGCAGCTGAGCTGCAGGTAAAGTCCTGCGGCTCATCCCTGAACTGAGTGGTGCTTGGAAGGACCCTTCCCACAAGATCTGGTTTCCAGAATAAAATCTCAGCTCTCAGGCTTAGACTTCTGGTAATCTCAGACCAGTTGGTCACTTCCTGTAAAGTAAAAATAACTTCTGTTGATTAATAGTTAAGTTGCAATGGTCTGTATGTAAAATAAATTTTTACCCAAGTTACTGGGTGTTTTTCTTGGAATTATTCAAAGATGCAATTGGCAGGGTGCGAGTCCAGTGCTGGCCTCTGCAATGTTCTTGCTGTTTAGCATCAACACTTGGCCTGATAAGGGTCTGCTGTCATCCCAAAGTCTGCTCTGACTTCAACTTCGAAGTGGCAGTCCTGCGGAGTGGCACCCAGGAGGACAGGGGAGGATCATACAATCATCTAGGTTGGGAAAAGACTTTCAAGATTGTTGAGTCCAACCATTAACCCTGTTCTACACATCCACTGCTAAACCATGTCCCTAAGCACCACGCCTACGTGACTTTTAAACACAACCAGGGCTGGGCACTCCACCACTGCCCTGGGCAGTCTGTTCCAGGTCTTGACAGCCCTTCCGGTGAAAAAATTCTTCCTAACGTCCAACCTAAACCTCCCCTTGGCACAACTTGAGGCTATTTCCTCTTGTCCTGTCTCTTCCCTGGATGCTGACTGGATTGATGCAGGTGTGCTGGAGTCCATGCTGAAAACAGCTCATTGCTGTCTGTTAGGAGGACTTGGGCACCTGTTAGGAGTGGTAACTCCTCAGAGCTATGGGATGAGCTCAAACTCGTGACCTTGGATTTTAAAAATCCTACTTTGTATTGTAAGTTTTTAAGAGGTTCTCAACTGTCTCAAAGTGTTCAAAATGTATTATGCTACAGATTCACATGTGCCTGGCAGAATCCTCTGGAGGCATTTCTGCAAACTCTTCCCATCTGTCCTGATGACAATCCCCATCCTTAAGTCCTGTGGGTAGCTGCCTCCATGAAGATAGTGCTTTTCTTTCTCCTCACCCCTGTTAGCCAGCTCCTTTTACTTGGACACGCTGCCTTACACACCCTCGTCTTCAAACAAGTGCAATCCTTTGTGCTGCTCTCTGTGTCTCGGGCATTGGCGAGATCTCTTCAGAAAGATTGATTCTGCTGCCCCTGAAGAGATGCCTTCACCTTCTGGTGTCTCTCTAAGTTTTGATTAATTGCTTTCTATTTCTGCGTGCTAGGGAGGAGTGACGTGATCAAGTTGGGTTATCAAGCAGAGCTCTGCAGGAAAAGCAGCTCCTAATGAAGGTGGTGCTTTCTGACAGGGCCCAGGACTTAGATGAACCTGCTGAAAGGTGCCTGGTGCTCTCCACCTGCCTTCGTTTCTTCTTTTCCGTTCATGCACTGGGCTGTGTCACCAGATATAAAGTGAAGCATTCTTTCCTAATAAAACGAAGGTATTTTGGTGTCTTATATGTTAAATAGCCCTTAGAACAGTAGAATACAGTTCCTATTTTCTGTGTAGACACACTAATACAGGTTTTTTTACTTTATTTGTCCTGCTAGATAGCTTGAGCTGGACCTCAAGGAGCAAAACAGCTTAAAAATCACAGTGATGTCTGGGTGGCAGAAGAGCCATACGAGAGCCCACAGCACACTGAGGTGGAACGATATGTCTGGGAGAGGCTAAAGCTCCTAGCATTGCTTGGATCAGGCGCTGAAATTCCTTTATATTAGCAGAGCCTGATCCTCCACTAACTGCAGAAGCATTGGTAGGACACAACTTCCTTGTCAAGGCAACAATTAGCCACCTTTGTCCTGGGGAAAGCATCCGTTAACTTTTATCTGCTGCCTCCCAGATGCAATCTCTTCTGCTTCCTGGGGGTAAGAAACAAGCAGCGCTGGCAACAGCTCAGAGGATGAGCATTTCTAAATGCAGTTTCTCACTCAGAGGACATGCTGTCTTCTGTTTGCCTGCTTCTTGTTCCCTTGTCAAAGTATTTCCAGCTTAGAGACCTGTCCCAGTCACTCGTGTCACAGAGTCCTTCCTTTTGATCCTGAAATCCTGGTGTGTAACTCTGGTCTTTGCTGACCGATGGTACCTTTTGATCTTTACATTTTTTTTCAGGTGGCTCAGGATGAGTCCTGTGGAGGCTCGAAATATTTGTAAGACTCGTGTTATGCATCTGATGTTGCTGCTCAGAGATGTGTATGTTTGCAAGAGTGTGACCAGTGGAGTGGCTTACTGGGTCTCAAGGAGTGCAGCCTGTGCCCAGAGTTACCCAAGGCTTAGTCTCCAGGCTTTTGCAGTTAGAGTCATTTTTTCCACTGGGTATGACTTGGTTGGGGCAACAGAACGTGCAGCTTACACCAACGCTGTTTCATTCTCTGTTTAGCTGTTCCTGTTTCCCTCTCTTCCTGTGCTACCTATGATAGGCTTCTATGTCTGAACATGTAGTGTTGCTCCTGTCTTATCTACTCAGCCAAGCCCTGTGAAGCTTTCCATCTGCCAGGCTTCAGCTGCAGAGAAATACCTGCCCCTTTGCTGGCTGTTTCTCTGCTCTGCTGGAGGCAACCTGGGAGGTTACTTTTGATCCTTGGATTGAAGCTTTGTAAAAACAAACTGGTTCGAATTGCCTGGGTGGGAAGAAGTGACTGCACCATGTGGACCCCCACAGATGCAGGCTGAGCTGTTGCCTGGCCTCTGCAGTACAGGCCAGGGCAGTGGAATGGTTTGAATGAAATGTTGCATTTCAAGAGATAGAGATGTTGTAGAGGGAGAGATCTCTAGGCCTCCTTCTTTCTGGGATCTCTTTTGAGTCAGTGGTACTTGTAGACTAAAATATTCCTCCTCAATATGAAGGACAAGAAAATACATCAGTGGGATTAAGGAGTAATTGCTTTCTCTTTCAAAGGAGAACAGGTACTGCATAGCTACAGAAGCACTAGTCAGTAGGGTCTTGGCTTCAGTCCTCTGTGAAAATAACTTGTCCTCTGTGTCTAGTTCTCACAGAAAGTACGTAGGGGTCTACCAGAGTCCAGCTCAGTTCCTCGCTGCTTTCTAGGAATCCAGAGATTGCTCCTGGAGCTCTTGGTTCCCTTCTGAGGCAGGGGGGTTGTTTTCCCTTCCTATCTTCTGTTCAGCAATAATGAGATGAGAAAGGACCTTTGCAAGTTACTTGGTTTCTTGTGTCTGAAGATAAAAACGGGAAACTGCTGCAGAAACCTACCCATTTGTGGATTAAAGGAGGCAGGGTGCAGGATCTTTCTGTCTGGTGTTATGTGTAGTCTGGTGATGAGAATAGAGGATCCCCTGAGTGTAGATCCCTAGATCTGATCCCCTAGACCCAGACAGGCCTAGGTCTAGATTTCACCAGGTGAGCTGGATTTCACTGTGTAGAAAAACTATGCAGTAATTGCTAGACCAAGCCATGGCAGCTGTGGGAAGGCTGAGGGATCAGCCAGAGATGAAATCTATTCTTGATGAGACATAACCAAGCGTGTTACTTAACATTTCTCCTAATTTGGCAAGTGCAGTGACGTGCTCTAAATGAGCTGTTCACCCCTTCTCTGAGGGCAGTGACAACTCTTTCACTGTATGTGATTTGTATTTCAGGAGCGTAACTAGGACTGAGGGATTAACCACAGCCAGCTTGGTGTTGGATAGAGGGACCCAGATGGGAGATCATGGGCTTGTGCTCTCCTCTTCCAGGTGAGAGTTTCTTTTGCTAGTCTTTCTCTGCCCTCTGAAAACAACTGAAACTGCAGAGAAGTGGTGAGGTTGGCTGTAGCGTAGGAAGTTTCCCTCAGAGCTGGGCAGTTGCACTCTGTTATCTGCAGCACTGGGGCCATCTTGACTTCCTTCTACTCTTGCAAGCTACAGTGTGAGCAAGACCTCCCCTGCCTGGGCAGCTGAGCCCTGCAATTCACAAGCAGAAAAGAGGCATTGTCCCTCGTCTTGTGCTGCAGCACCGCCTGCCTGGGCCCGGCAGCGTGTGAGGCTGTGCCAGCTGGGTTTGAAACCTCCTTGGTTTTGTTTTCCAGGACATCTGCTGGCAGCATACCTGCTGCTGGGGGCTCTCCTGCCTCCAGCTCCAGGGGTAACTCCTTTTGCTCCTCGAAAGGTGAAGCTCCTGCAGCCCTGGCTTTAAGTTGTGCACAAAATGGACAGGTGTTGGGGAGTGCTGCTCCTCTAAACTAGGGTCATCAAATCGTATCATAGAATGGTTTGGGGACCTTAGAGATCATCTAGTTCTACCCTCTCTGCCATGGGCAGCAACACTTCCCACTAGATCAGGTTGATCAAAGCTCCATCCACGCTGTCCTCGAACACTTCCAGGGATGGATAAGGCATCCACAACTTCTCTGCACAGCCTGTTCCAGTGTCTCACCACCCTCATCGTACCCTTTAGGTACTATACAGCTGCTATAAGGTCTCACCAGAGCCTTTTCTTCTTCAGGCTGAAAAACCCCAACTCTCTTCAGCCTGTCCTCATAGCAGGGATGCTCCAGCCCCCCGATCATCTTCATGGCCCTGGTCTGGACCTGCTCCAACAGGTCAATGTCCTTGTGTTGAGGACTCCAGAGCTGGACACAGTACTCCAGGTGGGGTCTCACGAGAGCCAAGTACTGGGGCAGAATCATCTCCTTTTACCTGCTGGCCACACTTCTCTTGTTGCAGTCCAGTATGTGATTGGCTTTTGGGGCTGCAAACTCACATTGCTGGGTCATGTTCAGCTTTTCATCACAACACCTGCAAGTCCTCCTCAGGGCTGTGCTCAATCTACTCATTGCCCAGCCTATATGTTTGTGTTTGGGGTTGCCCCGACTCAAGTGCAGGACCTTGCACTTGGCCTTATTGCACTTCATGAGGTTTGCACGGGCCCACCTCTCAAGCCCGTCAAGGTCCTTCTAGATGGCATCCCTTCTCTCCAGTGTGTCAACTGCACCACTCAGCTTGGTGTCGTCTGCAAACTTGCTGAGGGTGCCCTTGATCCCACAGTCCCATCCTTATCGCTCCGATCTCAGCACAGCCATGAGCACCACACATCCTTCAGGATGTAGCTGAGCTGCCTGACTTGCCATTGACTTGGCAGCTTCTCCATCCCACCAGCCAGAGGGCTTTGGACTCCCAAGGGCAAGAATGGACACTTACTTTGGGACAATTAGATCTTTCTTTTTGTAGGAGATCTTTGCCTCAGCCTGTTCAGTGTCATTAAGACAGACTAGCCTGCATTACTGGCCTCACCGGCTGCCTGCCTCGTTCGTGCTCTCATTCTGGGATGTTCAGTTGTCCTGCAGCAGCTGGAGAGTCCAGGTGTAGCATTAACATCAAGGTGCAAAGTCCCCTGCTTCACCACCACTGCTGGATTCTCGTGGAAGCAAACTCATGTAACAGGAAAATAATTGGAGGGATTTTTGTGTCTCCCATCTTCTCCAGTCTGGTCAGATGCTTCCTTTTCAAATGCCAGCAGGCCCCATCTGGGCACTTCTGTAGCAGTTTTTCTGGGTGGAACTGTGTTGGCAGGAGTGCATTTTGGGGACAGGGAGAGCACTTGTAAAGGAAGGTAACACTGGCACATGTGCTGCAGTTCAAATGGCAGAACTGAAACGCTTTGGGGAAGGAGCTCTGGAGGTCTTTAATTTGACCTTGTGCTAGAAGTGGGGCTGTCACTAGTGGCAGCTGAGGTCAGCTGTGGCTTTATCTAGCCCAGTGGTAAAAATGAGACCCCTGGCCTCTAGGAGTTCCTGTCCCTGCGATGCACAGCCCTTTTGGTGAAAATATGTCACCAGTGTCCTGCACCCCAGCTGATGGCTGTTGCCCCTTGTCACACCATTTGCCACTACTGAGAAGAGTTTGCCTCTGTCCTCTTTGCACTTCCAGCAATTGCATGCTGTGATCAGATCGCGCCTCAGCTTCTGAGCTATCCCTGCCCCAACGCTCAGGCCATGGTGGCAACTCTCTGCCAGCGTCTCTCCAGTTCTCCACGTCCCTCTTGAGTGGCACATGCTGTTCCAGGTGCAGTTTTACCAAGTGGATGGGATATTAACTGTTCTTATTCTGCTGGCCACGCTCCTTCTGGCGTAGTGCAGCTTTCCTTGTTCACAACAGCGTGCTGGCAAACTTCTCTGTTGAGAAGGGCAATAGTTGAACTGGTGCAGCTTTGCTGTTTGGCTGGGAAACGGGGGTACTTGTTCTGCATCCTGCAGCTGGGGATCAGGCCAGCTTAGATGGGGGGACTACGTGACGTGTGAGCAGCAGTTCCTCCGATAGTGATGCAGGTTGTGTGCCTGCTCTGATGGGCTCTCAGTGTGCACCAACCTGTTGTGATTGTCTGGCCCCTCAGGGCTGTCTCAGACACCTCACACCTTCTATGCAGAAACCAGTTCCAGTTCTTAAACAGCAAAGAAATCTCAACAACATTTCCTTGTAAAAAACCCACGGTGAATAAAGGGAGCAGAAACACGTGTGATTTCTTGTTATAACATGAGTGACTCAGGCATGAGTGACCTATGACCTAAATGATGCCGGTGCCACAGCACAGATCTGGGGAAATCCCTGGGAAACCTGAGCACAGCAATGCCAGAGCTGCCGTCCTGGGTCCCCCGTGTGTCCATCCACCCCTTCTTCCCAGGCCGAAGGAGCACAAGAATCCAGAGGGGGTTATAATGCTGCAGAGAGGGCAAGGGAATGAGCTGCCACAGCCTGGAATATTTTTCTGGCTAGTGCCAGCAAATTGGTCTCATCCTGACGCTTTGCCCTGCTGCAGCAAGTCTCCACCTCTGACACATGCATTTGAACAAGAACTCGCTGCTGGGCTGGCTCCCGGTCCCAGTATCTGGAAGGAAATGAGAGATGCAGAGGACAGATCTGCCGAGGAAACTGGCTCTCCTTGCCAAGACTGGGCCACTTCTGTGCTGCTGGCCTGGCAGAGGAGTGCCCCTGGCCCGGAGCTGCTGCAGGGCAGGGATACCCTGTCTCTAGCCTGCGAGGCAGCGGGTGACACAGGAGCAGGACGAGCCCCTGGCAAGGACGGAGCCTCCCCACTGTCTCCTTACTACCGCCTGCTTGAGGAAGGGCCACAACAGTCAGTGTCAAACTCCAGGGTGCAGCCGGGGCACGACTGAGCCGCGCCAAGAGGGAAGTGAGTCACTCACCTGGGAGCGAGAGCAGCACCCTCCTTCCCATCTGAGCCTTTTCCCAGACAGAAGCACACTGACAGCTCAGCCTGGACCGTGGCTCCGCTTGCTGCAGGACCTGGCAGGCTGGGATCTGCTGGGCCAGGTGCTCTGTGGCCCCAAGGTAAGAGGCTCCTTTCCCTTCTGCTTGCTCTCCCTGGGTACTGCCCTTCCTCCCTGAGCTCCACAGGTTCCTTCTGCATCTGGGTGTCTCAAACCATGGGCTGGCTGCACATCTCTCCTGGATCTTGAAGCAACGGCATCTCAGAAAGCTCCAGAGGCTTCAGAGCTATCCTTACCCTCCCCACCTGAGTGTGCTGGGAAGCCGTGTGCTCGCTCCCTACGTCCAGCACTCGGGGATGGGGTGTGTCCTGACAACATGAGGCAGACCAGTGCTGCTGTTGCCTTTGGGGCTCTGCGGATGAGGACTGCCCTGGTCTGGGTCCTGTCCCATCCCTAGGTGGCAAGAATGACGCTGGCTTTGCTTGGATGTTGCAAAGCAAAGTAAGGAGTCCTGCCATGGACGTTCCTCCTGCAAGGAAGAGGAGACAATGCTTGGAGCCTCTCAAGGAGCCCAGGTCCCTCATCCTGCTGATGGCATGACCCGTGTCCTTTCCTCTGCCAGGCTGGGGCAGGGCACCAGGGCAGAACCAGCCCAGGGCAGAGGGCAACTCAGTGAAGCTGGGAGCAGAGGGAGCAGAGTGACCCATCCATGGGCAGCTCAGCAAAATCAGGTTCTCCTCTCTGGCACAACTCTGGGAGCCTGGGACCGAGGCACACAAACCCTGATGATGTGGCCAGTGGAGCTCATGCCTCCGTCTGGAGCAGCAGGGCTGGACTTGGGCTTCGTCTGCCCAAACCAGCTGGAGTCTGCCCTGCTCCCTGCTTCACCTGCTGCTGACCGGGCAGCCTGGTTCCCAACAGTGACATGTTCTGCCAAGCTAGATCAGCCCAGCAACTCCACAGTGAGCGGCAGAAGCTCTGTCCTGCCTTTGCAGCTGTCAAATGGCTACCAGGAAGTGCTGTTGCCCCAGGAGGGAGGGCGGTGGGGATGTGTTTCCCTGCCAAACAACTCAAGCTCCAGGGTGCATTCCTGCAGAGTTGGTAATAAGGTGGGGATATGTTGTGCCGGGCTCTGAAATGGTTGCAGGGGAAAGCTACAGAGTTTATTCAGTATTTCTTTCCTGCAACAAGCAAAAGGAAATTGTATGGAGGGTGTGTGATGAGTAGTGCAAGCTCACAGACAGTCATGCTTAGCGTCAGATCATCAGCTGCTCTGGCTCAAAAGGAACTTCATGTCCTTTCAAAGACCTGTCCTGGCACGCGTCCCGGTGACCAGGGCTGGCAGGGATCACGCTCACCTCTGTGCTGCTCCTGCAAGCTGCGTGCACCACACAACTCCAAGCCTGGTGGCAGCAGCTGATACTTCACGAGCTCTGTGTTGGTGTTTCATCTTGTCCTCGTTCGCTGCTCTTGTCGCTGAGCAGGGCACTTGGCTGTGCTTGCAGAGCCTCCCGGGTAAAACGCTGCTGCTCTGCACTCCATGGGGAGCTCTTCTCTACTAATACAGCGGGGGTTTGCTCTTGGAGAGAGGTCTCTGCATACTTGTTTATAGTACCATGTTTTCAAAACCAAGAGATTTTCTGATGCCTGCAAAATTTATATGTGGTCATGAAAAGCTGGCACGTTGCTAATGGGCTCCGTCTCAGAAGGAAATGACCCCAATAAGAAATGCCAGAGGAAGACCGTGCATACAAGGAGGCAGTTGTGCAGCTCTCACAATGGTGTGCGCTTGTTGCAGAACCAAGGGGAGCAGCTCGCTCCCCACCAACCAGTTTGCATGAAGGTCTACCCAGAAAACATAATTTGGAAGAGCTGCTCCAGGACCCAGCATCCTGATACAGCAACCTCAAGTAGCATTAATGCTATTTAACAGCATCCTGTGGGAATCAGGGGTAGTAAAAGAAGCTTGTTTAATTTTTTATTAGCTTGCAAGTTTGCTTGATAAAAGTAAAAGCATATTCAAGTTGGGGTTTTCGTAATAGCAGATTCAAAATTCCGCGCTCGGAAACAGGCGTCAGCCCCAGGAGAGCCGGGGAGCGGAGTCCTCAGGCTGGAAGGGATGCAAGTGGGAGGAGCGTTGGCTGCAGGTGCTGTGCAGGGAATGATGAGACATGCCAATGTAAACCAGGCATGATGCGGTTCAGGAGGGAGGGGAGCTCATTCTCACCCTTTCTCGGATGTCTTGGTACTGGGAGTGACGAATCTGGGGCCCCTTCTACTTTTCATGCTTTAAATGCAGCAGCTGAAATTCAAAATGATGAGGAAGGGAACTTCCTGGTTAATGCAGAGGTGGACAAGTGCAAGCGCAGCAAGAGGCCAGTCTGCTTGACCGAGCGATTGCTCTTGGCATTTCTGTGAATCTCCATAGCTTGAGGCCAAACCTGAGCATTTGTGGCAAAGCTGAAAAATGAGTCAGCCTGGAGAGCAGCGAGGAGGCACTGGCCAGGTGGAGGTGTCCTGACTCCAGTGTAAGTACTTAAATCAGAAAGCAAAGCTCATGTCACTGCGAGAGCTTCACCCATCGGGTCTCTCTGTCTCCTTCACTGCTGACCATGGTATGTTTTTATTGTTTGGTTCTCATGAAAGATCTTCTTCACCAAACCGCGGTGACATGCATGTGCCCCATCAGCAGCAGAGCCATTGCAGGGCTGAGCTGAGGAAGGATGAAGATTTCTGACGAGGGCTCCTCCCTGGCTCGAAACCTCCTGGGCTTTCATTTCCTCTAAGAACTTGGCTGCTGCAGGACAGCAACTTTTGTTTGGCCGTTGCTGCAGCCTTCGCAAGTGCTCCCCTTCCCTTCATGAGCAGACATCCTCACTGGCTGTTCTTCCCAAAGGCCTGGACTGGCTGCCAGCCAGCTTCGTTAGCACACTTTTATTTATTAATTTAAGTTCCCAGAAACAGTTTCACAGGCGTAACTGGGCCTCTGTCTGGTCCATGAAGGGTCAGGTTCCTCGGTCCATCTCCAGAGTGGTTGATGGGAGAAGGAGGGAGGACGGTGGGTGCCAGAGCGAGGGAGACTGCTGCAGTCTCTATCCCACCAGAGATCTGCCTCAGCTCACCCTTCAGCTCACCCTGTTGTGGCCTGACAGAGCTGGAGCCTGGCTGTTCCCTGGTCTCCTGCTCCACAGAACCAGAGCCCAGTGTAGCCCACCCTACTGAGGCAGGGCAGGGTAGAGCAGGGTCTCCCACTCCGTGTGGTGATGTCGCTGTGGGGCTTCCCGGCACTGTGTGAGTTTGGATCCTGCTCACAGCAGGTGGCTTCCAAGTCCCTTGGACGCCCTGTTGCTGTTCCTGTGGGGACCAAGGGTAATTCTACAGCACTTCAAGGTGTGTCCAGCTGTGGTGCCGGTCGTGGTCTCCATGCATGTCTGGCTGTTTTGGAGCTTCAGCAGCAAGACACTTGCACAGCAGTTTGCACAACACCCTGCCAGGCCAAGAGCTCGGCTGGGGCTGCTGGTTCCTTCCAGGCTCTTGTGTGCACAGCCTGCCTCTGCTCACCACGCCCAAGCGCACACCAGGAGCTTCCCCTTACGATGGCCCTGGGAGCAGCCGTCTGCACGCTCTGGAGAAGAGCCAGGGAAGAGCTGACCAAGGCAAAAAAGACCAGATCAGTGCTGGGGCATGGACAGAAGGTGGGTTGTGGCACCTTGCCAGCTGCCCTGATGCTCTGCAGCCCATCTCTGGAGATGCCTGAGGCAAGGCAAGCCACAAGTCAGTGTCTTGGAAGAGCTGTGTTGCTGCCATCCATCTTGCTCTGTCTGTTGGTGTCCCGTCTCCCCAGCTGATGAAGAGCTTGCTGTGTCCTGGCTTGGAGCCAGGGTTCACCAGCCCGATAGCAAAAGCATACCTGAAGGTGTCTCAGAGCCCATGGCAGCTCCTGGCTCTTAGAGAAGCTTGGCTGCTGCTCTCAGCTGGTATGGTCCAGGGGACACAACCCTCAGCCTGTTCCTAGTGACTCTTCCAAGACACGCCACCACACCACGGGGGGCTCTGGTGCTCCTCAGAGCATGGACGTGGCCAGGGCCTACCATGGGATTTTTGCCGTAGGTGGCATTTCATGAGAAGAGTCAGGAGAGCACGAATGTGAACTGGCCTCTTCTACTTCTGCATGGGCCCGAGTTGTTCTTTGGCAGCCTTGTTGTAGGCTCAGGCACCTCTTTGGACTGGCGATGGACTTTGTGGCTCCATTCCCATGTGTTTCACACTGAACCCAGGCACCGGGCTTGGTGATTCAGTTCCTGCAGGCGTGAGGTTTGTGCAGGTTTGTGTTCCAAGCTCACATCTGCTCTGTGTGCAGGCGTACGGGCAGTGTGCATGGACAGCAGGGGAGCTACAACTTGGGATTTACGGCTTAGCTGGCACCATGTGTGCAGCTTTGCTTGTCACCGGTGTTTCTCTGAGCACCCCACCAACTTGCATCACTATAACAAGTGGTCTTCAGTCTGCCACAAATAATGGTGGTCATGATGTGAAGGTGGATGGGCCAGGTGAAGACCTGCCATGCTGTGGTGTCTCAGTGTCCACTGAAGGGCCCCGAGATAAAAGGAGATTTGGTATGGCTGGATTCCTGGGTCTGTTTAGTTCCAACACGTGTATGAAAGAGACTCTGGTAGGAAATTAGTTTGTCCATGGGATATATGAATCTCCTGTCACTTCCTTTTCTTCAAGTTAAGTGAAGGCTCTTTTGGCTTATGCCATTCATCTATTCGGAAAAAGGATGCTCCAATGCTGTCTGATCCCAGATCCAACCATGGATATGGAGTGCACTCCTACTCTGCCTGCAGAAGAAAACCCCAACTTTGCCTTCTTTCAGGATCATCAGAAGCAGACATACTTTGAGGAAACAGCTTTAGGACTTTCCAGATCTTTGCTGTGGTTAGCTGCCTTTCCTCTACAGCTTATTTTATTTCTCATTTCCTTTAAGATGATGTCACACATTTCCTCTTCTCTAGTGACTCTGCAATCATCTGGCAGTTGGTGTCTCTCTGGTGTCCTCTTCTTGAGACCTGCCTGTGTGGAGACCTTCGAGCCCCAGGTCAAAGGAAATAGCGCTTGGAAGAAGACTGAGCATCCTCAGCAAAACACCCATCACTGCTCTCCTAAAGCTGAAGATGGATGCGTCGTGCTGAATCCTTTCAACTGTGGTAAGCAGAAAGTATACTTGATTAGTACTATTCCTCTTGGAATATGTTTTTGTCGATGGCATAGTTTGCTTTAGCTTCGTCTTTGCACCTTGTGGCCGTAAGCCAGAAAATCCTTCTGGGGAAGCACAGCCCATGGCAGAGAGCATAGCCTGGGAGCAGAGTCCGCAGTTGTCGTGGCCATGCTCTGCTGTGCAGACAGTTACTTCCACCTCTAGTTCTGCGTACAATGGAGTTGATGATATAAACCAGTTGGGGTTATTGGCTGGTGTGCTTGTGTACATGGTAGTGGCTTGGGCTAGTGTTGCCAGGGGTTTTTGTAATGTGGCGCAGCCTGCTGCAGCAGAGAACGGGACCCACACGCACCAACCCGCACCCTCATCTGGGTGCCTGTTCCCCCTTCTCCCAGCGCAGAGAATATTTGCACGTTTTATACAAAGGAAAGCTGCTTCAACAGGAAGGGCTGAGTGAGATCCCCTACGTGGTGCTCCAGAGTCTAGGGCTTAGGATGTCTCACAAGTATATGGGAGATGTGAGCTTGAGTTCTTCAGACTGAAGAGGGAAGTAGGGACTGAGTAAATTTAGTGAGGAATCATGCCATGCTCTCTTCTAGTTGTATCTTGTAAAACACCTGGTTTGACAAGTGAGAAGGGAAAAACAACTCTCTTGTGATTCTATGAAGGACCTTGTTATTGGCACTGCACAGTCGACTAATGCAAAGACAGATGAGCTCTACCGAGCGCTGTTGGGGCCAGGAGATGATGGCACCGCCATCTACCACAGCCCTCCTTTGCCAGAGATTTCTAGCAAACTTAACAACACAGAGCATGTCCTTGCATTCATCAATCCATGTCAGACCATAGCCCCTTAGCTCAAACTCATCTTCTGTGAAGTGGAGGGGGACATACGGGTTCACTCTCCTCTTCACCCCATCTGCGAAATCTGGCAGCTGATGGGCAGGCCTGGAGACCCCACCAGGAAAGTTCACCAGAGCTCCTGGGCAAAGTCTGGAGACATGTAGAGCACCAGAAATTGAGGGCTAGATGGAGAGTGACCCGTGGCGCAATCTAAAGGGACTTTGTGAATAACAGCTGTGCATGTGTATTGGATGTGGGCACTTCTCCTCATGAATTCTGCTGGGGACATGCATCACCTTTTTTTCCCCCCACTCTTGGTGTATTCAGGTCTGGTGCTACAGTGACAGAGCACCTTCTATTACAGAGATTCCAGCCCAAGCACCAGAACTATTTGCTGACGTTGGCAGATAGTCAGAACAGTGGGTTTATGACGCAGATTGGAAAAAACCCTCAAGTTCTCTAATTATCTTCGATATTTAGGGCTTCTTTGTGGTTTGTTTTTTCCTTCCCCTCCATCATCGGAATAGTTTATCAAACACAAAGCTCCCCACTAGTCTCTCTTGCCCCTGCGCAGCCTCACCCCTTCCCTGAACATCGGCATGTGCTACATGCCCTCCTAAGCTGAAAGCTGCAAACCCTCCCAGTTGGTGTATGTCCTTAATAGAGATGGTCCTTCAGTAGGTGGGAGAGCTAGGCTTAGGCACGGACATTTATTTAAGGCCGTGTTGTGACACTTACCACTTTTCATGCATACGTGAGGCTGTGGAAACAGATCCATGAGATGACCAGGAGGACTTGCCCTGAGCCTTGCATGGATCTAAAGGTAGAAAAGGGCACAGGGCATGGCCCCCTGCCTGCTCTGGGACGTGTCCACAGGGCAGCAGGGAGTGACACATTAAGTCTCAGGGATGTGCAGAGCTCTGTGGCCAGATCCCGAGTCATCATAGCTCTGACCATTCTCACTGCCTGGCTACCAGCACCTGAATCAGCTGCTACCCTTTAGAGATCAGTGGGTTCTCAGCAGGATGGCAGAGATTAAGGTGGAAGAGGACAGATACATGTGTCCCCTGGCCAACTACCAGTACTGCCACAGCTACGTATTAATTCACAGGAAACATGGCATGAAGATTGAGCTTAGCAAACTCCAGTGCTGCCCAGTATGCAGCAGTCTATGAAGGTCCAAGGACAAGTTGTGGTGTTATCATGTCCTTAGGGGACTTGTGAGGGGTGAGGAGCAACAGGCTCAGGAAGATGACTATTGCTCTCCTCTCCTAAAGACTGGAAAGAAGCACCAAGGGGTTTGCTGAGTTTTGTGAAGAAAGGGAGAGCTTCTGGGGGCTAGAGCTGACTTCTCCATTTGCAGAGGAAAGCTGCAAGTGTGTAAATGAGGAACCACCAGCACATGGGCACAAAGAGGGAGTGAGATGTGGTTTCATGCCACTGTTTGCTACTGGGGAAGATCCAGAAAGTTTTGAGGCAGGAAGGTGCCTTCCCAGGCAACAGTCTTTAAGGAAAATGCTTGTGTTGGTGGGACTGGCAGAGCTGAGGCAAACATGTCACAAAGCACAGCATGCAGTATTCCCATCGTAACTTGCACAAGAAGTTTAGGCTTCGTGACTGGTGGTACAGTTTACTCTGTCTCAAGGAAAACCACCATGTTCTGCAAATTAGGTTAAAAACCCGGCTGTTTACCATCAGCAAGCAACCTCATGTCCTTGCTGGGGGCCCTCAAATTGCAGCCACACTCCTCAGTTGTCTTCCTGCGAAGGCAGAGGGAAAGAAAAACACGGAGATCTGGAAGATTGTGTCATGGATAGGTGAGTGTCTGCCCAGACAGCGAGCTGAGAACAGGCACGTGCATCCTCTGGGTGGTAAAAGCAGCAGGTTAAAGTCTACAAGGCATTAGACTGAATCCATGTAAATCTGAGACAAGAACCTGTGCAGTATTGACGATGCAGGAATTTGATATGTCTAAACTGTAGGCAAGATCTGAAGAAATACTGAGGTGGGGACTGGTAATCCTAAAAACCTGAAGGTGTCTCTTTAGGGACAGTGTTTGTCAGCAGCCTCACCAGCGAGACAGGAAAGGATAGAACTGCTGCTGCTGACACTGCATTTGCTGCAGAAATGGTAAAAGGGGAAAAACCAAAAAGGGAGCCAGATTGGTTTCATGACAGCTTGAACTCAAAATGATGGCAAACAACAGCTAGGATTTTGAGAGAGATAAACTGTAGTTAAAATCGACAACGTTTCACAACATCACCGTTTAGGATTAGTGACTCAACTTTTTACATCATTCATTGAGCATAAAACTAACAGGTCTGGCAGCCTGTGAAGTGAATGGGAAAGGCTACAGTGCCTGCAGCTGGGAAAAGAAACACAGTCTGTACAAGTGTAAGCAGGAGAATGTCAGAAACCAACAAGTAGATGGCAACTCTGGAAATGGCTCTAGCGAGACATTTTTACCAGATATTGTTTCACTTCTGGAATTTCTAGGTTAAAAATAAATGTAGGCAAGTTAGAAAGCATTAGGGACCACAGGGAAAAAGAAAGACCCAGGAAACCCGCTTGCTTACAGGAAAAGATTTAAAAGCTGGAGAAGGAGCAGAGTGAGAGAGATTTTACCTAAGAACCTGCAGAAAAGTCTTCCGAGATTGGAGATTAGAGGTCAGACATCCGCATTGCAGCAAGCAATGCTGGATGAAGACATAAATGCTACTGTTGTCTCACCATGGGATTGAAGAGGGGGTAGATGGGGTTGATGGGGTAGATGCCTGTGGCTGGAGCCAAGGCAGGGAGCAGAACTCCTGTTTGGCTTAGCAATGGCACCACAGCAGTCAGCTCATTTTATGCTTTATATTTTTAGGTAAGAAGAAAAGCTACGGCAGAAAATTCTGCTTTGGATGTGCCCACTCAGCACCATGATATCTGGAAAGGGTGAAGGTGATGCTGAAGGCAGTGCCGATTCCTACATTTCATGCCACATAGACTCTGAGTTTCGCTACAGCCTCTTCACTGTTTTCTACAGCATCATTTTCATTCTCGGCTTTGTTGCCAACTGCTACGTACTCTGGATTTTCAGCCGTATTTACCCCACCAAGAAACTCAATGAAATCAAGATATTCATGGTGAACCTGACAGTAGCTGACCTGCTCTTCTTGGTTACAATGCCAATGTGGATCGTTTACTATCACCACCATGGAGACTGGATCATGCCTCCGTTCCTCTGTAATGTGGCTGGCTGTTTATTTTTTGTTAATACTTACTCCTCTGTTGCCTTTCTGATGGTCATCACATACAACCGGTACCAAGCTGTGACTAATCCCATTAAAGCTGCTCAGTTTACTACCCAGAGAAGGGGTATCTACATATCAGCAGCTATCTGGATCTTAATAGTGGGCAGCTCTTTGTATTACCTTTTTGATAATAATACTAATCGGGAGGAGATCGGTTCAAAGAATTTCACACGGTGCTTTGAAAGCTATAACTCTTCTGGCAGTGTTTCAGCTGTTCTCGCCATTCACGTCATCATCTGCATCCTCTTCTACATCATCTTCCTTTTTATACTAGGCTGGAACATCATCATTATCAGGACTCTGTTCTCCAAACGAGTGCAGCCACGGAAGAGCGCTCACGTCAAGCAAAGGGCGCTCTGGATGGTTTGCACAGTGCTGGCTGTGTTCATCATAAGCTTTGTACCTCATCACATAGTCCACCTGCCCTGGACCCTGACTGTTCTGGAGCAGTGGAAGAAGGAGAACTGTCAGTTGCGCCAACAACTCAATGATGCTCATCAGGTGACTTTGTGCCTCTTGAGTACAAACTGTGTGTTGGACCCTATCATATACTGCTTCCTCACCAAGAAGTTCCAGAAGCACCTTTCAGAAAACCTGAAAAGCATGAAAGGGAGTCGCAAGTGCTCCAGGCAAACCACAGACACAGTGATTGAGGGCACTGTTCACCAGGAGGATGCCATTAGGATCTAGTTCAGCCCTGGTCTGATGGTAGATTCAGATGCGTAAATTAGTCACTCATCTCTTCTCAAGAAGAGGCACTGAAGGACACAACAGAGGACCAAGATATTACATCTCCTTTTTCCCATTAGACAGAAGAATGCACACTCATTTCTTCTATAACTTGCAACTAGCAGAACTGGAACCTGTAGCAATCTGGCAGAAAGGTGTCTTGGGCTGAGAATAGCTTTTGGGCGCTGAGAACAGCTTTTATCTGAAATAAATGTGTCATTGGGTCTGCAGTGAGCAGCTAGTAGCTAAGTGCACTGAAATTATCCATCATGTCAGCCCAGATACCACTGTCCCTGGTCCTCTGCCTGCCCAGCTCCCAGCAAGAATCCAGTATCAGAGCTGTGAGAGGCTTCTAAAAGACTTGGGAGAACAGACTGAGCTGCTGGTACCATCAAATTTACTTTACTGAGCAGCTTGCATGGTTCTGTGAAGAGAGTCTGAGCTGCTCTTGAGTGGCTAGAAGGGATGTAAGAGTTCCTCAAATGCCATCAAAGAAGAGATCTGCACCTCTGATCCCTTCGCACCTACTCGTGTGGTCTGCTGGGGTCCATGCTTGTCAGATGTTTGGGGGTAGCTATTAGGAACTTCTGCCTTTGCTCCCAGCTCTTGAATCAGTCTCATAACTGGACCAGTAGGCAAGAAAAGGAAGACAAATTGCCAGTGCCTCAGCCCCCATCCTCAGATCAGCATTATGCCAAAGGGGACTATTGTCCCTCCTGGCTTCTTGTATGACAGCAGAGCTGGCAAACCAGTGGCCTTTTGCACTCAGCTGAGTGATTTTGGGCTAACTGCATGCGTCTGTGGAAATCCAATCTCACTTTGGAGGCTCCAGATAACAGAAGATTATTGTCAGCATGTGCATTATGATAAGAAGGAAAAAAGCTTAAAGTGCTTCAGTGTCTTTGTTTTATTTATTTGAATTAGGGTTGTAGCGAGCACCTGTATGTGATTCCTTCCTCTGGCCTTTCTATTTCTGCTACGAAGAAATGAAGCTGACTGGCTAGTTTTTGATATCCTGCCACAAGTATTGGGCCAGGTTGTGGCTACTTTCTCCATGCTGCACAGGGAGACCGTACACTCGAGAGAGGCAATTCACACCCTCCAAAGGGACTAGAGGCTCCTCATGCAGGGCTGGCTGCAGTTAGCTGGCGCCCAGGGCAAAGTGTTTTTCCAGGGGTGCTGAGCTCTGCTACCAGTCATGAAACACTTCAGGTTCCTTTTCTGATGGAAATTGCTCAATCCAGCACAGGAAATTTGGCAGAGAAGGGAAGGGAAATTGCTTGTTTTCACAACAGTTTTTGGTTCCCTAAACTACATAGGAGATTCTGGCTGATGACAGGAAATGTGTATCTAACCTACGACACTGATCAGTCATGTGCAGGGACAGCAGTTTTCCAACACCCACCAGAGAATGTGGGAGATAAGCTGAAGTCTTTCAAAAGATAGGACCAAAGTTTTTATCAGTCTTTGCCTGTGGAGGTAAGGGTCCTTCAGGTGCACCTCCTGAAGATACTCAGGCAGCTTTGATGCTGCCTTGTGTGCCTGAGCAAAAGAACTAAGTTGTTTCTTTTTCAAATGCCATCTGCCAGGACCAGCCATGCACATTAGGCCCAGTGCCCAGCAGAGGAAAGGATCTGACCACAACATGAGTGCATTTCCCTCCTGGTCCTGGATGCTGGTCCAGTAACGGCCACCCATTAAAGAACACCTGCTGGCACCTCTTAGCAGAGAGAGAACTCCCTGACTATGTCCTTCAGCCACATTCAAAGCTTTGCCCAGACTCTGCAACCATCCAAGCAACAGTACACAGCAAAGGGGGTAATTTCTGTAATTTAAAAGCCAAAATCCTGCTTGATGGAGTAGAATCATAGAATAATTAAGGCTGGAAAAGCCCTCTGAGATCATCGAGTCCAGCCTAGGACCTACCACCACCACATCAGCTAAACCCTGCCACTAAGGGTGGCATCCAGTCTTTTCTTAAACACCTCCAGGGATGGTGACTCCACCACCTCCCTGGAGTAACCTACCTCTGTATTTCTGCCCTCCCCAGGCGGCACGTTCTGGCTGAGGAGCTCTTGCAGCCCGCAGATGGGGTGGATTTTTCCACTTTCCCCCATGTCACCCCATTCGACAGTGGAGCTCTCTTGTTTCAGAGCCCCCAAAGCACTGAACAGATGGAGTTTGGCAACTCTTGAGAAAATGGAAAGGGATTTCACATGGAGATCTGGTAAATGTGTGATCTATTGATTCCTGGAAAGCCTGCAGCAGAGTTTGCAGTTTAGACTGCTTACTGTAGGTAAATAACATGCTTTACTCTCCAGAACACATCTGTAAGGCCAGAGTGGGCTCAGAGAACAAATGTAAACTTGCAGCTAAGGAAAAGGGGAAGTGGAAGAAAAATCACTTGAGGACACTTCAGGGGGATGTGTTGCAGTAATTCAGTCGGTAACAACGTGTTTCTAAAAACCAGTCTGAGCTTCTACTTCTGTTCCTGGAATTACTTTCCCCCTTTTCCCGCAGTGCTGTATTACTCTGCTTTACTTTGCAATAAAATGGGTCCTCAAAAGTTCTTTCAAATAAAGCGTGTTCTCCAAGTGCCTTGCCCTCTAACTTCTCCCACCTTGTCATATTTTTCTATTTATACTCAAGGGAAATGCCTTGGTACCAACTGGCAGAGCTTGAATTTGGCATTGTATTATTATTTCTAATCACCACGTGAACTCTTTGGGAAGGTGAAAGTAAAGGCTCAGCAAGTGTTGACCTGACAAAAGCGAAGGGGAAAGAAATAATTTCAGAGAGGAAACAGTTTCTGAAAAAATCTGCTAGAGCTTTGCAAAACCTCATCAGGCAAAACCCCTTGAAAAATCTGACCTGCACATATGGGAAATGTTCTATCGACACCCCATCATACAGCTTTGGCACTCTGACTGAGAAGTTGTTACCGTACCAATATGGAGAAGAAAACTCTATAGGACTCGTTTTGGAGTTTCAGAAAGCAGCATTCTTTATTGCGGCGTCAGATGCACGGGGGATAGCTCCTCCTACCATGCCACCATACAGGATTCTCTGTGCCATATTTATATAAAATTAGCAGAATTAATAATTCATTGAATCCACCCAGTTTATGATAACTGGTTAGTAATTTACATGCAATTATAATGTTGCTGACTCCATACTTACAGTACTGCACATGCTTTAAGAGACGGATCTGCCCTGGGCCAGGGTAGGATGCACCAAACTTAAGTTCTCCTGCCAAGTTGGTAACACACAATTGATCAGCTATTTTCAAGGCCTAGTTGCTCTGGGATGTTCCCACTAAGAGACACGAGATGTTAGTTCTGCTGATTAAAAGTGTTACATTTACAATAGCATTGGTTTAAGCTGGTAGCTTCAAAGATGGTCTTCTCGTCTTGTTCGTCCTTGGAGTTGTGAAATTGTTTTAATGAACAGAAACCGGGCTCATTAGGTTGCCCATATAAGGCATAATGGAATGATTTGCTTATCCCTCATTGTTGCAGGCCTTGGCTTACAAGCATCTACTGCTTGCAGGTATTAGCTTAGCTTCCTTTTTA
>WEIS01057367.1:1426-14456 GCA_013389965.1 Todus mexicanus | reverse complement strand
TTTTTTTTTTTTTTTTTTCCTGTTCTGCAGGACTCCTGCATATGTGAGCAGGAGCATTTATCCCTGTTTTGTTGCTATTTGCATCCCAGCATCCCTGGCAGTCTTTCAATTTTCTCAAGTCTCTTAGCCTTTGCCCCCTGTTTCGCTTTCGCAACACAAACAATCCATCCTGTGCATTTAAAATTCTCTTAGCGCCCTGACATCAGGATATAGCCTTAGAGCAGGGAGCAGTTTACACAGAAAGGGCTCTTATTAATTCCTCTGTCCTGCCTTCCTGCTAAAATATAGGGATCTTGAGATTACTGCTGGGTCCCTTAAAGACCATTTAGAGCAGTGCAATTTTAAAAAGGAGACCTTTATTAATACCTGCTTAGGCTACTGACTGTGGGGAGGGCAGAGGAGGTCTGGCTGTGATGGAAGATAGTCTCTTAGTGAAACCGAGCCACGTGACTGATAATTCATGAACAGCCTATTGAGCCTTCTGTAGCTGCTGAGATATATGCTGATATGATTACAATAACATACAATGAAATTATGGAGTATTAATGGTGCTTAACCACTGTCAGGAATTAAGCAGAATTAACACGAGTCTTTCTCTGAGCAGACATAGTTTTGATAGGGCTGATTAAGGATTTGGCTATCTAAGGAAACTCATTATAGTATTAATTAGGATACAATGAGCACCAAACTGTGTTGTTTTGGCAGATTTCTGCATGGTGCCACACAATTGGTGAGAGGCTTAAAGCTCATCACATGAGCCCTGAAGTTTTTGGAATCAATACAACTTTTTTTCTAAATGATTGATTTTTAAGCGTTTTATCTTCTCTTTGCCTTGCAGGGTTTTAAAAATGCCCTTATGATCGTTAAGACAGCAAATATTTTGGGCCATCTTATCCACAATAAGCAGATAGAAGATACTTAAGTTTCTCTGCAGAAATGTTTTTTTAAGAACTATCAGATTTGGCCTAAATTTTAAAATAAAAATGTAGGAATATTTCTACCTGACTCAGACTACAGCTGCGAACTCGAGGTTTCAGGATGTACTTAGTTATTTTCTCTGTTGTAAACTGATGAAATCTCTTTTTATCACACTAATGTGATTTGCCTGAAATAGCTTTAGTAATGTTTTACTTTAAGTAAGCTAACAGTAATTAATGCTTCCTTTTTTTCCCCAAATGTTCTTACTTGTTTGCTTTATACTTTTCAGGCTAGAATCCTTATTGCAGCAACAGCAGGGGTAATATTTTCTGAAATAAAAGAGCAAATACTTAAAAGGTGTTGGGGGACAAAGAAAGATCTTTTCTTATTTAACTGTGACAAGATTTTTCTCCAACATGGAAAAAAATTTTCTTCCAGGTAGTATAACTGTTCAGCTTTGGTGCTCTTCTACTCCTAGTGAGCATCCTTGCATGGACGGTAGGGTAAAAAGCAGATGTGCACGCAAAACTGCAGCAAAACTTGGGTGTCCATGAGCTATAATGCAGTATTTAGTGCATTCTAGTGCTTGTCTTTAAAACAGAAGCCATCAAGCAGTGAACATAACTACCTTTGGAAAGAACTTTCCCGTAATGATTAACTAGTAATGAAAAGGCCAAGTGGTTTGAGAAAACCCTGAGGCAAAACCAGGGACTTGCTACACCCATTGGCACCCAATTGAGAAAAGGTGTGTGCAAGCGGGGGGGCTTCATCTCTGGGGGAAAGTAGCCAGCAGATCCATTGCTGCCCTCTCCTGGAGGCATCCTGGGAGAAAGTGGCCAAGACACCAGGGCTGGAGATCAGGCTGCTGAAGCCATCCTGAATAGGCAGGTCTCATGGGAGCTCTAGGTCACTCATTTTATTCTGGTTTTCAGTGATGTTGAACTAGGGACTCAATTCCTTCGGAAAGATGGCTGGGAAGAAAGATTCCTATTTCTAGGTATCTTCTCTGAATGAACTTTCAAGTAAAATCTGCCAACTTTTAAAGCTATATTTGGCAAACACAGATACGCTCGCTTTCTTCGTCTGCCTCGGGTGATGCGACTGGCACCTACCACTCTGAAGGCTAGTTGTGCTGAGACCATATCCCGCTCTTGGGTAGATGATCCAGGGGAAGATGGATAGAACTCTTTCCAAGAGGCAAGGTTTGAGTGCCTGATCAATTTTTTTAAGGTTTTAATTGACCTGTGGAAAAGAAGAGATGGGAGATGCTCTTTCATTGAGGCTAGGGCTAGGTCTGATAAACCAATCACCAATACTTCATCCAGTTTTTACAGCAGGAGTTGAAAGCTGGGATTCTTTCACCGAGATAAGACCTAACGTCCACACAGGATCCTTGACAGAGCACATGATCAATCCTAGAAACCGGTTCATTCAAACACACCAAACCTACTAATTTTTGAATGGCACGTTTTAATGGACTTGTTTGAAACTCCACTCAAAGGAAGGACATATGAAATATAACCCTTTTCTCCCCTCAGATTATTAGAAACAAAGCTGGGAAAGGGAATATTTCCCAGTCTGTGCTGAGAACTGAAGGCTTTCTATATAGGGAGCTTCTCATCTTTGAGGGAGTAGCTCTGCTACCACAACTGTCATCAAGCCAGCAGAAAAATCTGAAAAAGCAGGTCAGTAAAAGTTTCCTCAAAAGCAACATTTTACTTTGATGAGTGCTACACTCTTCGGATAGGGAAATATTAAGTGTCTGCAACCTGCACTCTACTGATTTCTACTTTCACCCGCACGTTCAGTGAAAATATTATTGCTCCAATAGTCTCAATATTTCACACAGCAACACATCTTCCTATGAAAAATACTGTTGTCTTGTGATCTAAGTGTGGAGAACGAAGTAAGGAGCTTGCATTTTGCCCACTTTCTCAGCTGCTCTGAGAACTCCAGATAAGGAATATTGCCAAATACCCAAAAGGCCATTGTGTGGGATGAACTCAAAGAAAACAACTTTCCGCATGCAGCTTTGTGTGCAAAATAATTTTCATGGTGAGACATGACAAATCCTTGCATAATATATCACAACTATAATTCTTCTACTAATATTGTAATTAATTAGGAAATACTCTCCATCTCCTGTCTCTTTATTTAACTTCCATTGCACTGTGTCAAATTAAAAGTAGCTACAATGCATTTCTGATTAAATATTTTTTCTGTAAGGACGACAAGATACAGTAGTATCCGAACAATAACAGATAACAAGTAGTTGCCTTCTGAACACAGCAAATATTAAACTTTTATAAAAGAGGGCAGAGGAAGCAAGAATTGTTGGAAGACATCATCCAGCTGAATGTGCATTCACTTTACTAGCTAGATCTCTTACAGAATACAGGAACCATCAGGCCCTATCACGTAGTACCGATTCTGTTTTTCAAACTGCCTCCTGAGCAGTGCCTTAGCCATCTTGAGGAGTGCTGCTTATTTTTTTACAATCAGAGCAAAGAAATTCTCATGAAAGGTAGAATTTAGAAGACCGGGAGATGGAGTCTTGAGTGGGCAGCTGGGTCACTGAACATGTCTTTGTCCTTTATCTGGATTAATGTAAGCCCTGAAACCTTAGAAAAGATCTCCAGACTCGAGTCAATAGGGCATATGTTTTCCCTAAAAAGAAAACTGCTTAAACCCATTTTTTGCCTGATAAACTTAAGCCTTTTTTTTTCCTAAAACAAATGAGAAAGGAAACATAGTAGAATAAGAACACCTAGAAAAAGCAGATTCCCTAGAAGAAGTACTGAAGCAACAATTTCTAATTAATTATTGTGTTCACCTAGATGCTGACAGGACACAAAACAAATGAAGCGGAAAAGCTGCTTCTCCTAGAACTAGGGTACAATATATCTTAATATTTAGGAAGGAGAAATTGTGAAATGGGAGGACTGCAACAGAGTGAAGAGCTGACATACACAGTCATGAATGAGCAATGCTGCTTGGGCTATGATGAGCTAAGTGAGAAAACTGGCTGTAGGGTGGTGAACAATGAGGCTTTCTATTAGGTGAGAAAGTTGGACAGGACTCGTTTGAGACCCCTGGCATTCAGACGATAATTCAGTGTAAACCTTCCCCATGTATCACATGCCCTCACAAGTGCTGGTGATAGAAGAACTGATATCACAAAAGAATTTTCAAAAATGTAAATACATGCGTATAAATAAAGGAAAAGCTGATTACAGAAAGATACCTGATAGCTTTTGTCTGAGGCTCAAGTTAAAAGGTATAAATAATTCCCATAGCATGATTACACAATAAAGTAAAAAAAAAAAAAGACTCCTCAAGGAGAATGTTATATATTTCATTTATTATACATCACTCTTATGTTTACAACTGAAATACATCTTTCCTTGGGGACCGTACCATCATTTATTTTAAATCAATGTTTAAAATTAAATGGTAATCCTCAAGAGAGTGGAGACTCTTCAGTTACCAGCCCTTCCAATTGGAAATCTTTCTTTCATGTTTCTATTTAATACTCAATCCAGGGTTTGAAATTAATTAAAAGATATCCTTTCTCTAATTTTTTGATTATTAGCTTCAAAGTTGAGTTTAGTTTGTGGTTGTGTTTTTTTTTTTTTTTCAAATATGCAGTTATAATAACTTCATCTTTTAGCAGCATATCCAAACTGTTATTAAATGTACAAACTGCTTTATCTTCTGACCAACAATCAAAGGAGAAGGGTTTGTTAGTGGCAAATTATAAGTTCTTCCTTAGGAACAGTCACCTGATGTGCAACTAGTGCATTTACAGTGTTTAATTGCTGTTTACTACTATCAAAATCAAATACAAGGGGAAACTGTTAATAGGATGCAATGTTTAATGTTACTAAATGTCTGGCTTTGATGCTTATTGGGACAGGGCTTTACCATACTGTATTCAATGCCTGTTTCACTTGTGGAAGGTGTTTTTTTTCCAAGCTCTCCATACACTCTGAATACTGCACTGTGAGGGAATACAGCCACCCCCTTACAGTCTGCAGAGGTCAGATCTGGCCTACATATGGAGCCAGGAAATCTGCACTACAAATGTTTGTGATCTATTCATGTTTTCATCTCCTATTAGCATCCTGACCCTCTGATCGCATGCTTGACCTGGCGTTTTGCTTGCTTGAGCTACACAGGAGAAGTACAGGACTTTAGCAGCTAAAACTAACATGCAATGGATTTCATCACCTTCACAGAAGATTTCAAAAAGTAAAGAAGTAAGACTCTTGGCTAATAAAAGCATATTCCAAATCAATGGACCAATAAAGCCCAAAGTCTATTATGTCCGTGTTCTAGATCATTTCAGCTTTGACACCTCCATGGGCACTAGTCTGCAGAGAAATAGCTCTGAAGTACTAATAACCCTGAAATCAGCTTCGTGCTGCCCTGCTCTTACGCATTCATGAGGTCTCACTGTCATTCAAGGGGTCCACAAGGACACTCATCTCTGATTGCAAAAGTAGGGATTTACTGAATACTGTCTGTAGCAAAAATGCTCCCCCTACCCCACTCAAATATGAATTTAAACCCCACACCAGAGCTCTGCACTGAAAGGAGAACTCAGACTCTTGTGGTATCTTACTGTGGGCTCAGGCGCTCACTTGGATAGGGTTACCCAAAGACCAAGGCGCTTCCTAAACATACTATTGGTATTTTCAAAGCACTCTGTAGTTAGCAACATGGAATGAGAGCGTACATGTGATGGAAATCTCCTTTCCAAAAACCTACTTTGATCCTGCTCTTAGCCTTTCATGGAGATCACAGTGAGTATATACCTTTATAAAAGGAAAAGTGAGCAGAGAGTGTGGCTGCAGGAGTGCATGGGCTTTCTGAAGGAGAGGGAGTGAAAAAACCACGCACCGATACAAAAGTCTGCTAATGAGGTCACACTTCACTCAGTGCAACTGGAAATACAATTCTCTGATACTTAAGGAAAACTGTTAATATAATAAGACTTTTATCAAAGATTAGCTTGAAATGGAAGTTGCTAATAAGATAGGATAGAAAGTAACTAGAACAGTAAGGGTAACATATCGGAACAGCAACTTTCACATAATTTGAAGACTTTTGTTCTTTCATGTCACATTAGTGACTTTCATATACCTTTTTGCAATTTTCATATGGTATTAGTGACATTTGCGTCTTAGGAGCAACTTTTCATATATGCTCTCTGAGAGACTTTTGGCATGTGCTGGCAGCTTTCATATTTTATTTAGGATTTTAACTTACTGTCAAATGTTCCGTTCCACAAAGATGAAAAGGAAGTCATTGATGCTGCGCTTCTTAAACTTCTTAATAAAAGGGTGGATAACAATAGCTTCAGTTCAAGAAAAAGAAAATCTCACACCTCTGCTGCACTTTAGGGAGCAACCTGTGTGGTCCCTGAAACCTACAGCTATGTAAATGGAAAATTATATTTTATGGTTAATTAAAACTTCCCATAGGAAAGTGGCCCCTGAAGCTCTCTCGGAAAGTAAATAGAAAAGGAATCAGAAAGTTGGTGGTTGTTTTCCTCCCTTGAGCAGACTATTCATCCCACCGTAAGACCGCGGAGTGAATGAATGATGGAATATTTGACTGATGTAATTTATGGCGCTCCATATGACAGCCTATTTCAGAGTGCTTGAGGTTTTTACAGTCTCTGGTAGTAGTACCTGCTGCTGAAACAAGAGATTACTCTCCTTGGACAGACAGTAATTTAATAGTACAACTGTGTAGCTAGCCACCTCCTACTGTATTTCACCACCCACTCCAGTCAGCTTTTGATAGATAGGCCTCAGCACTTGGAATATGAAGCACTATGTATCCTGCTCACAGTCTTAGGAAATACATCAGGGGTGAACAACTAGAAGGAAAATAAATAAATAAAAGTGCTAACAACGTCAAGAAAGCACTGGCTCACAGTTTTTGGTGTTTTCACTGAAAATACACAACAAAAGGACAAGGTCCTGCATTGTATATTGGACGCTGTTAGCTTTTCAGTCATATGGCCAACATTGGTAAGGTTTCTGGCCTTGGTTATGCGGTTTAGGGGTTTTTTTGGTGTTATTTATTTATTTATTTATTTACTTTTAATATTTGACCGCAAAATTCTCTCAATGCTCTACAAAGTTACATTTTAAGAATCAGCCTAAAATAAAATTTAGCCTTTTCACTGATATATAAAATGCTACTAACTCTGTGCATAAGAGCTAGGCGGGTGTGAATCTGTCGGCGTAACCAAGCAGCACATTGAGATTTTCCTTCCAGTAGCTGGGGTGGTGGAGTGGGACTTGCATCATCTTTTCCACCACTGCAGTTCCCATCTGAGGGTGAAAACAGTGATAGGCTGTATTCAAGGTCCTGAGCAGAGACTGTCAATGCTTAAGGAGCAGGTATGTGTTGAGAAGTGTAACCCTGAGGTCCCTGTAGGTAACCTGGACGTGCCTCATGGCTCCACGCAACTTGCTTCTCCATTACAGAGCCCCAGAGCTGAGCTCCTGCAGAAGGACGATGGTGGTAGCAGCAACAGCTCTGCTGGATCACTTCTCTTCTTCTCAAAAGGTTTTGAAGCCTCTAATCCTCAAGATACGGGTAAGCCTGAACAGGGCATTGTTGAAGACATGGCAAAATTTTTTGACTGTACCAGGTCAGGGAAAAAAAAGAGGAGGCTCTGTAACTGCTGATGCAGTCATAGCATGGCAGGGAAGATCTCTGTCCTGATCTCTGTTAAGGTGGCTGTCCCTTTACCTTCTCCAGCAATGGCTTGAAGAACCTATGGAGAATTCCTATCAACAGAATCAGCTAAAAGGTGGCTTCTTAAATGCCTGTTGCCCCATTCATGGCCAGGGTAAGTTTGAGCTGGGACAGCTAATGAATAATAGGCAGGTAAGCTACTTGTGCCGTATTTCCCTGGACCATCAGTTTTCAGCCTCATGACCTAAGGCAAACCAGTCATATTGTGGAGTGGTGATCTGCCTGGTGAACAGCTTCACTGTTCCTGGCTGTAATAACAAATACACTTCTCGCTGACTACTACTCCATGTTCCTTTTTTCCTTCCTGAAACTACTTAATTCTATCCTTTCCAGCCACAGTACAGGAAAAAAAAACCCACGAAAAGCCCAGGCTGTTAGAATAGCCAGGGGAGCGCTCTCAGTGCAAATACTTCCATGAATATTTATTCATGGTAAGATTTGCTCTGCTTTTGCTTTTTAGTGAACATTTCTGTGAATAAATTCCTACTCTTCCAGATCTTTGCGAATTAGCAAAAAGCTGAGGAAATCAATGGATTTTATTTGAAAGAATGTTTGTAAATCCTTCCTCCACTTTTTTGCTCCCTTTTGATTTTGTTTCTGGGTCCAATACTCAATAGGAAAGGAAGGAATACGTTTTTTTTTGCCTCTTGCACACACACCTACCAGCAATTGATTAAGAATGGGACAGAACAGAGTAAAAAAATATCTTGGGCAGCTGCAGGTATAATTTGCTACTAATAAGGAGGGCAAGGAACATCCACCAACATTTATTCTCCAAGGGCATCATCCGGCATCTGCCAATCACTTCTGCAAGGATTTGAGTGCTCACAAGTCCCACTGAACTCAGGTGGGCTGAAGGGTTCCCAGGTGTGCTCAGCAGCTTGCAGAATCAATCCTTCAGCACACGGCTGCTTGGGCAGAGCTTGATTCTCAGCAGCAGCCACAGGGGAGGCTGTGCTATCAAACAATCCTCGCTGAATAAAATCTGGGTTAAGTCTTCAGCCTTCTGTGGACATTGTGCTGTGATGTCCTTACGTAGGGAACCAGCTTTAGGCTAAGAAGAGCACACTGAGCACCTAATCTAGGCACGAGGAAAACCAGAAGCTTTACTTCACAGTCTCCCTCTCTGCTTATTAAAAGGCTCTACATCCTTGGTGCTGTGGCCAGGTCTCCCGGAGTTGGCAAGCAAGCTTCAAGCTTTCTGCTAATAAAGCTCCTCTGAGTCCTCAGATCCTGTTTACAATCTCCTGAATGGGTTTTTGCACTTTCCCTTGGTCCAATCAACCTGCATTATGTCTGTTACTTCATCTCCCAATGTTATTTTCTAGAAGCAACCTGATCTAGTTGAAGATGTCCCTGCTCACTGCTGGGTGGGTTGAACTAGATGACCTTTAAATGTTCCTTCCAACGCAAACTATTTTATAATTTTATTATTTAAAAATATTTAGACTTGATCTATTTAATCATTGTATGCTAGTAGAACTTTTGGATTTGGACTATCCCTTTAAAGGAATATTCTCTGGAATATTCTCTATATTACTGCTATTAAGAGGGATCAAACATAATTCTCTAAGAGTAATGTCCTTGATAGATGTTTTCACTTCATCTTTTAGATTAACCTTCCTTTCTAAAAATGTACTTATTCACACACCTGAATAAACTGAACCCTGCTTGTTACCCACAGGGCAGCAAAACAATAAATATCTTATATTTCCTGCCCAGTGGCTCTGCAGTCTTACTTGACATGATGAGCAATAGGGCCTAGATGGCAAGTCATATCTCCTAAATTTGGCTTGCCTAGGCAAACAACCAGAAGTTATTAATCTTTAACTCTTTTTTTTTTCTTTCTTTTTTTTCTCAGTGTTAAGTGCCTTCTTCTGCAGGACCCATAGAGAGCAAGGATGGTTTTCATATCACCTGAATGTCCTTGAAAAAAGATGCCTACCAGGCTGGGCAAAACTCAGCATGGCAGTCCAACAAAAAGTATCTTGTTTCTGGCATCAACATAGCACAGGTTTCTCAGCATTGGACCCCTCATTTTCATATTCTTACATGAGATTTCAAGGTGAAATGTCACACTCTGTCAGCACTCCTGATGAGCATCCAAGCACCACAGTCTGGGTCTTAGCTGCTGATTATAGGCTAGGATTGAAGCTAAGTATTAGCTATGTGAAGTGACACCCAAGTAGCAACAAGAAAAATATTCATTTGAATTCTGTGAATATTTGTGACATGTCATATTCCATGACACGCAGGGAACAGCTCAATGAGCTGCCATCTGAGTAGACATCTGAGCTCAGGAATGTCGTAATGGGTTACAACGTGATGTCACTGACTTGGTTGTACCAGGGAAATACTATTCTGTTGGCCAGAGACATAAATGAGATGCTGAGAAATGCTGCTGGATCACACCTACGTCCATTTTATGGTGCGAACAACTTTCCTGAAATTCTCTGTTATGAAATTAATTTGAAGACGTTTTGTAATAAACTGTTTAGTGATAATTCCTAATGTTCAGACTAATAGGCATTGACAGCAGATGTTCCTGTTTACTATTTCCATTATTATGATTAAAATGTGTATTAAAAAAAATAATCTGATCTTGCTTGTTAAAATCCAAGTGCAGAAAAATAACATTTAGAAACCATTCATAAATTTCATAAATTTTAGAAACCACTCAGAATCACAGGATCAGAGAAAGAAAGAAAATAATCAAAGAGTGACAGAATGGTAGGGGTTGAAAGAAACCTCTGGAGATCATCGAGTCCAACCCCTGCTGCTAAAGCAGGATCACTTAGTGTAAGTTGGACAGGACCACATCCAAACAGATTTTGAATATCTCCAGACAGGGGGACTCCACCCACTTATTTGCTAAAAAATTAAGCCTGTCAGATAATCTGTCAACGATCTTTTCTTCTTTCTCTTTCCCTCTCTCCATCTCTTGTGCCTGCTTTCTGCCACCAGTTCAGGCAGGGCAGGAATGCCCAGTAAAATACTTTGATGTGCCACAAAAAGCTTCAGAGTAGCTGCACAACTTCAGCTTCTGAGATTTTATAAATCCTGCTAGTAAGTCTCATCTCTTACTGCCCTGTGTATTTTTTAACCCCTAAACTATAAAGGGTGGTGGGTTTTTTTTCTTTATTATTACAAACACAAAGAAAACAGTATAAAATCCTCAAGGAGCAGCTGCTCGGCAATGACATTATGAGTGTCCATGGTACTCCTCCAGCATGAGCATCTGTCACTCAAGAAAATGTCATCTTGCCCAACCAAATCCATTGTGCAACCCGAGTGGAGAAAGCAATTGTTTAGAAAGGTTTATGGGCTGACGTCTGTTTGAATGAGCAACATCTGGGCCAGGATGGGCAGGATGCACATTCTTCCTCAACCAAGGCAGTGCATCTTAATAGAAAGGAAAACCCCAACCGAAATCTTGAAACAAATGTCACTCCTTTCACATTTTAAAATCACATTATTTTCTAAATTTTATTTGGTAAGAAAGCCAGCTTTCCCAAAAATACGTTCATAATCTTTATGGGTCATGGTTTACAATTCATAACAGAACCGCAGCAGACATTTGAGATAAATATCATGCTATTTTTCTTGGATTTATTAGTAAAATCACCTGTTCAGGAAAAAAAATCCTCCCTATTAAAAAGAATATCATGCACAGAACTGTGAATTGAGCAAGGTTTTTATTTTTGTGGACACAAACACATAGACTTCAGAAATTACCTCTGATACCAAATCGTAATACGTAATTAACTGCCAAAATATAAAGCAGATATATTATTAGATCATGTTAAAATTATGTTAGGGGAATAAGTGGGGTTTTTTTGTTGTCTTGTTTTGGTTTTTTTAATGTCCTGAGATAATCTTACCTGTGCAAGTTTAATACTGGTGTAAATCTACTGATTTTACCATTGTAAATCACGTTCCACCTCCTTAAGTAGGATTAATCAGCACTAATTAGGGAAGTTTCTTATTTTACTTCCACGTTTAAAGATTACCTTTTCAATACTTGTTATATGTACAGCAGTTGCTTTGTTAACATGTGCCACCTTAGGTTAAAAAGTACTCAGCAGAGTGATTTGTCTGTTTCATATTTGGGCTTTGTTGTTGAAAATTTTTCATTTGCTTTCACTTTGAAGTGCAGAGCAGCACCCTTTCACTCACCCACCTTTTTTGAAGGCAAAATGTAAATCACAAGAATTTATTTTCTTTGCTAACAAACATTTCTTCTCGAGGATTTTTATCACCTTTAGAGAGAACTTTTTTTTTTTTTTTAAAGAGACAAATTAGATCAGACTGTTATGAGATTTCCCAGAGGAATTTTGCCTTCATTTACAGAGACAATGTCATACTTTTCTTCATTCTTTCGTGGAATTAATGGAAAAAATGAAAAAGTGGGGATAAGACTGATTGCTAAATCACTGGCTGATGATCTGATAGATCAGTGGATGCTTTTGTACTTGCAGATGTCTCGAAGCAGCATATCTATACACACATATATGTATACTTCTCTCCACACAATACACGTACAGATACAGAACTCATGTAACCCTTTTGCCCCAAGAAATCTTTTAGCTGAAAATGAACGCCACAGTTTCTTCTCAACCAAAAGTTTTTGCAATTCCACACTAAAGATTATGAGGTATTTTTTCTGAAGAGCTCTGATCAGCAGATTTGATATATGGATTTAGATCAATTTTTTCTTATGGCAAATCTATATGTTATTCTACCTCTTCATTTGGTACTATTTGCTGAGTGGCTGTTACTTGGGAGCAAAGGTCAGTATCTTGCTGTTGGAGCAGCCGAGTAATCTTTTACTCCTCATAAGGGTAGTCAGAGATATTAAATCACAGTTGACGTACCTGAAGCACAGCAACTTCATCCATATTTTATCTGCTGTAAATTTAATACCACAGCACTTTTTAGGGTGATGTATTTATTAACTGGCTGGGGATGAGCAGTACAGAAATTCAGTTTGTTCAGGAAAATAAAATGAAGGCACTCTGACAAGTTTATGAAGTAAGCACAATAGCTATTTATTACTTTTTAAACACGCAGTGCACCTATATGTTTTTAGCAGTGTTTGCCCAAATAAATGAATAAAGCTTCTCAAATCATCTCTGTTTACTTTTCCGTTGAATTTTAATAAAGTTTTAGCTTTATTTTAAAAAGCGCATCCTAGCTTCCTTCAGAATAAAATGCATTCTTTATGGAAATAAACATAGCTAAGTGTTCAGATAAGCTGGAGAGGGGCATTGTGGGAAGAGAAACAAATCATTCACAGCCCTGCTGTATATTAATCCCATCTTTTCCATTTTTGGTT
>WEIS01057365.1:1165-33942 GCA_013389965.1 Todus mexicanus | reverse complement strand
CAGCAGATGCCATTTGCCAAGATTTTCTTAACAAAGACAATGACCTTAGTTTACTACATTCTATGAATGTATTCAAGCTTTGGCACTGGTGTATTACTGCATTCCCTTTATTTCCTCTGCAGTTTTGCCTATTGTTTAACTCAACTCTGTTTACTTGGGGCCCAAAAGAACCAGCACAAACTACCTGCTCCACCACACATATTGATCAGGTTTATATTGAATTACAGTTCCTTATTTTCAGAAGTTTTGTCAGTGTGCAATCCTGTGGAGCGTTGTTTATGAAAGAAGGCTGCTACAAGGTCAGAGGACTAGAAGCCCCGTGGGATGGTAAATAGCATTGCAGACCATATACTGTTAATTATTTAACATGTTTTCAGATGAGTGGTTTGAACTGAAGTGTCTCATCTTTCACAGCTAAATAGTGAAGATGACTCAAAAGCTTTTATGGCCTAAATCGTCCAGGGTAATTTACCTCTGAAAATTGAGAAGGTAAAGAATTAGAAAAAGAAGCTGGGTTTCTTACAGATTTGAGTCATTGTCCCTTTACATTCCCTTTTTCACACACAGTTCCTTCTCCTGTGTTCTGTAACCTCCTCACCAGGCAAAAGATGTTAGATGCCAGCTGGGTCAGTTTGTAACTGTGCCAACCTGTGCTGAACAAATACAGCTGGGTTCAATCAGTGCCTCCCTTGTCTGTGCCCCAGGTTGGATGTTCTCCCCTGCCCAGCCACTAGTAGTTTTCATGCAATGTGTAAGAGCTTTGCTTCTCTGGCCAGTCTGTCGAATCTGGCTCAGTGTTGGCAGAACGAGGAGGGAAATGCAAAAACACTAAGCAACCAAAACTCCAATGGCATGGTGCTCTTCCATGCTTATTTGGAAATTAAGTGTCCCATGTGCCAACCATCCAGCCAGGAACATGCTGTTTTAATAAAACTGTCACAGATAGTAGATCATAACATAGGTGTGTCTTGCAATGGTTCACTAATGACAAACTACTTCACATATGAGCTGCCCACTAAAACTTGAGGGCAGCAAAGACCTGCCTCTGCAGTTCAGAGAAACAGCGTCTTGGGCCTGCCATCCTTTGTTCCTTTGCTTCATTCAGTCCTTCTTCTTTAGTTCTCTGGGATCTTTCTGCAGATCTCTTCCTCCAACATCTTCTTTTCTGAGGCTAAATCATACACTGTCACTTTTCCCTTCCTCATTCTCTGAGATGGGTCATTCCCTTTTTTTTTTTCCATATCCTTTAGATTGTTCCCTTTCCCTCCTTGTCCAATGATCCCATCATCTTCTCTTTTTGCTCTGCTTTCCTGTCACATTTCTTTCTCATCCTTATCTCCCTGCTTCAATATTTACTTATTTATTCTCCATCCCCTATTCCTCTTTATCTTCTGTTTGAATCACACCATGCCTACATCAACTCATGCCTTCTAAAATGTGTGTCAACCATATTGGTAAGAAAGGGAAGTGGAGGCAAGCTGGACTTCTTGAGTCGGCAGCTTATAACCCAGTCTTAGATCTTTCAGGGGAGTTTAGACAGCTGTTCAGCTTTGACACTTAATCCCCATTGATTTTGAGTAGGATTTAGGGGCTAAATCCCTCCAAGTCTCTGGTGCAAGGTCAGCAACATTATCCAGCCCACATTGCAGCCCTTTAGCAAGACCCACCAACGTGGTCTCACAAAACTTAGGCTATTAGTGACAGAAGTGGCCAGTGTACATGGCCACTTTACAATGTGCTCCCATCACCAGCTTCCTAATTAAATTGCAGTTGTGCTGATGGGCAGGGATGTACATATGCCTGAAACTGGGATAAAAAGCTGCTGGAGTAAGAGACCAAGAGGGGGAAAGGACAGAGCAGTATGAAAACCTAGGCACTGTCGTGATGTAGAAGTGCCAGTTTTTGGATTGCCCAACTTCACCAGGTTCTCAGGAGAATTAAGTCTCTACGCACATTCTTCTCCCTTTTGCTCTCTCCAGTGCTATAGCAAGGAGAACTGAAGGAAACTGTGAGGAGGAGGGCAGATTTTCCAGTCCCCTTTGTAGGAATGACCCACTTAACTGATGACACAATCAGGGTATTTACTTCTTTTTTTTTTTGCCACTTCCAGTAAGGGATGTTCAAAAGAAAAATGCCCATTCACTGAGATGCCCAGTGTCCAAATTGGCTGGCACAAAGGAGCTAATCTTGTCCTCAGCAATCCTATTTGTTCAGGTGCAAAACTAGTGCCTACAGTAGCTACCAATCTAAATACAGATGCTAGGACCTAAAAAAAGAAAAAAATAATAAAAAGAGAAAAAGAAAGAAGGCCATTTTAGACAAGCCATAGTGAGCCCAAGCAAGTTTCAAGTAAATTAATTGTGGAACAACACAGTGTACAATTTTGGCCTTCTAAAATGGAATATATTCCTTATAAAACGGGCATGCTGTGCAGCTCTCTGACGTTTCCAAGTGAAACAATAGGACCACTAGAATGGAAAGTCTGCAGGAACAACAGACAGGGAAAGGAAGTTTAGGTTGAACAAAGGTTTTGTTCATTTTTACAGCCCCTAGAGGAAGAGCAGTACTGTACAGAAGCTGTTAATGGTGGGCTGGATTGGGCAGCCAAAACCAGTGCCAACATCTAAATGTGTTTTTGCTCCAACCTCCTCCCCAGCTGTCCAGATACCCTGCAGAACTTTCAGCTGGTGTGAACCCTGTGGGCTTCTTGGACCAGCAAAAAAAAATTATAAATGGGTGGGGGGCAATCCTGCCCACAGTATGCATGCCACCTTCTCACTTGGTAAATGCGATTCACTTGCACTAAATAGCAAATCATTAAGCTTTGTCTGACAAACTTGCAAGCTGACCTAAACTCTTGGGTTGTAGGAAGGAACTGTGCTGTGCTGAGGGCTTGCTCAGGTAACTATGGCAACTCTGCTTCTCCGTTAGGCTTTGAACGAACTGTTCTTAAGTGAAAACAGCTTCAGCCTACCATCACTGTTTAATAAATAATCTGCCAGCAAAGGAAGATTCAGGTTCGGAGAAGCTGTGCTTCCTTTCAACTAAGAGATGGAAAACGCAGAAGTAAAATTCAGCAAAGCCGGTTGCAGAATTCCCATGCCATGACTTTGTTCCTCCGGCATGTAAACAAATCCCTCACGCACACTCCTGGGGCTCAGAGACTTGCTTCTCACTGTTAGTTTCCCAGCAGGTAAATGCAGAACTGGAGCTCACAAACTGCTTTTGCTCATAATCTCCCTGTTGTACTTGAAGTCATTTCTAAGCTGGATGTCATCTTTTTAGAACTACCTGAGCAACATGAGATGTTTCTTTGTATTAGACAGAGAAAAGGAGAGAAACCTTTTGAAATTTGTCGTTCAGGACTGGCAGGGTGAGATGTAACCTGCGTAGTTCTGCGATATGTCAAAGTGCATCGGGGTCAGCAAATAACACTGCACAGTTCCTGAGCGGGGATGATGTTTACAGGCTTTTCTTTTACAAGTTTCAATTCTGCCAGGGACATTACATGAGAACTTACAATTTGTTCTTTATAACTAAGAGCCATTTTGAATAGTAGCCAGGCAGTCTAGGCCAGGTTCTTCTTTTAGGCTCTGATGCAGCAAGGACCGGCCTCAGGGCCTGATACGAGTTTTCTGTTGACTTCAGCCAAGGTTGGTTTAATTGCGCATCTCACAGACATAAAGGTTGGCCACCTTGGTCAATGGCAGCCTCATTTCTCCTGCCTTCCCTACAGTAGGGTGAAGGAGGCACAGCCAAGGCAGTGCAGTTTCACCCTGGTTGCTCAAGTTTGTCCACGCATTTTTGAAGCCTGAGGCATCTCTGTTCCAGCATGTTTTGTACATGGCTGTATAACCTGCCCTTCACAAGTAGGGCAGGCAGCACAATATATTCAGAAGTGTTGTCAGATAAATAGAAGAAAGCTTCTGGGGCCAGCTGAGCATCTTCCACGGAGAGGAAACAGGTCTTACAGATACCTAACAAGATCTAAGGTACCTTTCAGATCTAAGCATTTTAAAACCTACCTCATCCTAGTCTCCCAACCAGTGAGGAGAGCTCTTATCTCACTTGTGACCTCCTTTCCCTCTATCCATAGGCATGCTCTCTGCAAGGCAAGCAAAGACACTGAGGGCCACAGTGTGCCCTTTCTTCCCTCCCTGCCCTCTCACTGTGTGAATCCCATCCAAGTCTGCCTGCCAATATCCACTGGTCTCTGCCAGCATAAACAGTGGCAGAGGGCCACAGGGGCTGCAACTCCACTTATGAGGAGAGGAACAATAAGAGATCAGTTTGGTCCAGAAAACATATGGAAGTGGCCAAAATGGAGGTGTGACCAAAGATCTATAGAAATGGTAGCTGTATGGCCTCTCTGAAATGCTACAGAACCATGGCAGGGTCACCTCTGCCTTCCCAGCTCTGCAGCCTAGGTGGAAGACAGTAGCCCAGACCTTCTGAACATAATCCTACAGGGATACAGGGTCCAGCTTCATTGAGGAGAACCACCTGCCCCACCTTTGTCCATTTGGCATCAAAACACTGATGCCATTAGGAGCGCCAGGCAGGAATGGGACCTGGTCACTACTCCATGGCAAGCCAAAGGGAATAGTGGGGACGATGCCAGGATTAGTGGGATGGCTGAGGAAATGGAAGGAAATGTGTTCCTTACTCAAAACCCCAAATTTGGGAGATATTTTCCACCCTGTCACGTCTCTGTTTTCTCAGGATCTGTTGGCTGCTGATCTGAAGATTAAGGCTTGCAGGCTCATAGACACTATCTGGTTATTGTCTATGAGGCTAGGACGTGAAGGTATTAAAAATAACTCGTCTTTCCACTACCCAAATAACTCAGTGGGGTTGAGTGACAGTAACCCAATTTGGCCTTTTGTCATTCAGAGTGCTACTATTACAAGGCTGCAGTTTCACGATTTGTGGAAAGAAAATTCCCCTCCAAACAAAAGCCAAACCAGAGCCAGGGCCTCATGCACATCTCCAGGAGAGCAGGCTGCAGTGGGCATGCCTGGGTTCCCTGCGAGCTGAGGCAGCCCTGAAACCACCAGATTTCTCTGTCACTAGGGATGGCTGAGCACCTTCCGCCAGGAGACTCTTCTGGAGTGAAGAAGTGAAGGTTTATCCCTGCGCCATTGTGAGGGAGATAAAGTTTCCACTCCTGATTGGGGAAAAAAAAAAAAAAGAGGGGGAGGAAAGAGAAGAGCCTAAGTATCCTAACACTTAGATGTCTTAATGAAAGGTAAACTTTTGCTTTGGGGTGGCTGTGGTTAGAGCAGCAGGCAGAGACCTGACAGCACAGGCTAAACAGAGAGAAAAAAGGCTCTTTTTTTTTTTTTTTTCTTTTTTTTTTCTTTTTTTTTTTCTTTTTTTTGGCAAATCATTAACTTTGGCCTCAGTCTGAAATGGCTTTGAAACTGCAGACACCTTCATGTAAGTGTTCTTAATAAAGAACAAAAAAAAAAAGTCCGCTGCGGGACATTTGTAATCCTTCTGATTTAGATGTTTTAATAATGTGTGAGTTTATCTTGGAAGATGGTGGCTGACCTGGAATTAAAAGTATGGCTCTGCCAGTGTAAGACTAAGAGCCCAGACAGAAGACTTAAATATAATAGCATAATATGTGTCTGTATATATATATACACACACACATATATAGACATATATATGCATGTGCTATATAAACACATGTCTAAATAATCATAAACTCCCTTTAAAAATTATTTCAGCCCAAATTAAGGTATAGGCAGCATCTGATTGGCTCGAACACTACGGAGTGGTGCCCCATGATATATTCATTTCCTATTCTGATGTGGTTAATTGGGTATTTTGTTTTAATTACCACAGTCAATAGCACTTTCAGTTGAGTGTCTTAAGTGTTCATTTAATTTACTGTAGATTTAATAAGGCAGTGGTTGGATGTTAAAGCTGTTAACCATCTGGATGGGCTGCAAAGCCTATCTCTTCTCTTGGGTAGCTGGGGACTGATCCAAGACACACTGATGTCTACAACAGCCTTTCTGTTGACTTCAGGAGCTCTAGACCTGGGCTCCTCCAGGAGCGGGGAGGTAGACAAATGCCTCTGACTGTGGGCTTCCTGGCTGGAATGTGTGAGGGAGGTTTTTTTACGGTGCCATTTCTTTTCTGTAGACAATTTCATAAAGCAGTAATGGCAGAAAGAGCAATCCATGAGTTGGGGCTTGGTAATTGTGAACTATGAGACTGATCATTTCGGGCTAGGATTTTAAGTGAAATTTCAAGAGGCTTCTCACAACTTGGGTAAGGAGGCCATGAGCTTGGTCACACTTAGGAAAAATTAAAATAAACACACCAATTTGACAAGCCTCATGCAACTCAGTCGTCTCTTTCATCTCCAACACAAGGTCTGGCAGAGCTGTTCATCCTCCCTCCACCTTCTGCGAGTCACTAGCTCTTGCCATGGGTCAGAAAACTTGCAGGCCTATAGGTTTTCAAATCACTAATGTACTGGGGAGCAAAAAGAGGCAACCAACAAATATCAGCATTGCCGCTCTTGTTTTCAGGGACTTTCTTAAATGGGAACATGATTTTTTTAGACAAAGGACAATACAGCATAGAGCTGTGATTGTAGGGTCTGAACTTTATGATCTGGGGAACTACCTATCCTATCTTCCTGCACAGTCCTACTTGCTAAGCAGGCTTTGGTAAGACAGTCAAGTACCATGGTATGGGATGTTTTAGAGATATGCTAGCGCCTAAAGATACTTGAGAGGATTTCCAGGAACACCTGGGTGAGGAGTAGCCAAACATAATGTGTATCGATATCCTCACCACACAGACCACATGCCTTGAATGGATGAGAAGAACAGGGGAAAGAAGAGGGGGTTTTAAGGAAAAGAATGAGTAGCCAGATTCCACAGCAATGTCATGGGACAAGCAGAAGGAGGGTGTTTTGGGGGAATTGTAGAGGAGATGGTGGACCCCGTTGCTTGTCTCTTCCTCCAGTCAATGATTGGATTTATCCAGCAAACCCCAGTCACATACTGCCAGTTATATGATGTTGCCCCAATCCAGGGCCAGAGCCGGTCAGCTGGCAAGCTGCAGATAAAATAGGAGCCATAGATTCTTCAGGGCTGTGGGCTCCCATGCCCCCCAGGCTTGAAGCCAGGCTGTGTTTAAAAACGAGCAGTGGAAACATCGGCAGGAACAGGACTCCAGCACATGAAATCAAGTGGAGGGAAATTCTTCTGCTGCAGAAAGTAGGCAAAAGGCAACTGGAGATGAATAGGCTGCCTGACAGTTGGCAGACACGCAGACTGTCTGCCATAGATGGTAATATAGGCACTGCAACTATTATGGCATCTGAAGTCAAAAAAGCAATAACAAGCTTTAACCTCTACTATCTGAGGAAACAAACAGTGGCTTCAGATGCAGTCGGTGGAGAGAAGCCTTCACAGTGCTTGTGACGAGCAAATGGTTTAGCAAGCTCTGCTGAGCGGTGTTTGGGATTAAGAGCTAGGAGAGCCTGGGTTTGTGCTTTATTTGTACTAGTTACACAGGCAGCTTTAAAAATTATATTACTGCTGTTATTATAACAATATTGCTATCACTACTGTTATTTTCTTAACACATCAAGGGAGCCTGGACAGCCGCTCTTTATTTCTTACATGAATGCAAACAGCATTTAGATTTTTTGTGGAGATCAGACACCAGACACATTCCTACATTCTTGTCCGATGTTCAATATTTTTCCACGAGTCAAGGAGAACAAGAATGGGCATATTGTGTAAATGCAAAACTCTCCCTTTTTAAACTGACACGACGAATTTCAACCCTGCCTCCTTGTCTCTCTCATCCGAGCAGCGGCTTTTCAGCCTGCCAGATTTTGTTACTTACTATCCTTGAAAACAGAGGGAGCAAGAAGTCAGCCCTTGTTAATTCATTGTCCCAGTTACCTAGCAGTGCTGCATCCTTAAGGACTGCTGGGTTGGTTTGGGGTTTTTTTGCTCTTCTGAGATGGTGAAGAGCTGTTGCTTTCCTGCCAGCTCCATTGTGTTGCCTTAGTAAAAGCCTGCAACACTAGAGGCACTTTAAAAAGAAGCGAGGAGTCTGTTGCAATAGACATCCAACAAAAGTTCCTGCTGCAATCCACACTTCCAGTAAACACTGGTTCGTCATCCAGATTTCAGGCTCCAGGGCTGGTTCTTAATAAAACACTGCTACAGGTCAGTGTAGCTGCATCTGTTTACAGCGACAGAAAATGTGGCTTAGTGTTACATCAGGCTTCAAGACAGATTCACAGACAAGGGCATGTGTGCAGACAAATGTCAGCATATATGGGGTCCTTGCAATTTGAATTCCACTTAAGGAATGCAGCAAAACACTTTCCCACCTCTGTTTTTTAAAGTGTGTGTGAAAGGTGCCCAATTAATAATTCATCCATGCCTGCCAGAGCAAAAACTGCCCTGGAGACTGCTCAAATTTGGTCTATATCCCAGGCCAAACTTTGTGGCCAGCCCTTCCAAAGGCTTCTCCTAAGTACAGACCACCGTATACAGGAATCTATGTGCAAAGTAAGACTTCTTTTCTAGACAGAGATCTCTTTGAATTTTTGCAGATATTTTAATAGGCTATAAAATGTGTATACCCACACCATAAATGAGAATAAATATGTATCTACCAAAGCGAGTCTAGTCTAAGTAATATGCAAGCAAAGTTTCACTGAAGTGCTTTGATAACCCTGAGGTTTTGGTCACTCTTTCTGAGAGTGGAAAGTTGATGAGTGCCCTCTAAGCATGTTTGACCCAGAGTTTCCTAACTAAGGTTTGTGAAAGAAAGGGGAGCATACCAAGGGTGAAATGAACTAATTAGCACCAAGAATGATGTGGTCACTTGTCTGCTAGGAACCAGTCTGCTACCTCCAGAGTTTCACATATAGCAGTTTGTTGTGCAACCCTTCAACTGTAATGATTTCTAGTCACCATTAACTAGTGCCGTAAAGGTGAAAGGTTTCACATTAGTTATCAAAAAGGAAAAATATTTTTTATCCAGTCTAGTATTTTCTAGAGTATATTTGGATCCTTTTTTTTTTGTTGCCTGAATAGATGTCTGCTTTTCAGAGGTGCTGAATGTGCATTGGTGTCTTTTGGAATTTGGCTGGAAAACAAGGGTGGTTATTAATGTGTTTGACAGTGTCTAAATGCATGAAGAGTATTTTTCAGAAAAATATATAGAGATAAATTCCTTGTCATGGGACCTTATTATCAAGGAGAGAGAAACAAAGTCCAGCAAGGTCCATTTAAAGACTTGGATATCTCAAAGACTTTAGATTGGGCTTAAGGAAAAGCATCATTTAGCAACTAGAACTCATCTCATGCAGAATCAGTTTGCTTGGTCAACCCTTAGATTGTTTATGTCATTTAAAAGCTACTGATATGATGCTTTCCCTGAAGGAATCTGCATAGATACAAAGACTGACATTTCTCAAGCGCATTGTCATTTATGGCTTTCATCTCCTCCTCCTCCCTCGTCATATATATCATTGACTTGGAGACAAGTCAAATTTATGTATTTCCTCCATTCACTCTGCATTCAAAGTTTTCTAGTTACATACCAGGTCTGTCTTAGAGGTGAACAACAGAAGGATGAGAGACAAGGAACACAGGTTGATAACTACATGTAAAGAAACAAAGGGAAGCTGGAATGGGGCCTGGAGAGGTTGTGGAGTCTTGATCCTTGGAAGTGTTCATCATTTTCCTGGATAGTTTCTTGACCAAGCTGATGTAACTTTGAACATAGCTCTGTATTCAGCAGGGCCTGGAGCACATGATGTCCAGAGGTCCCTTCACGGCTAACCTTTTTATGATCCTAAAGGTTTTCTAAGGAACTCTCCACGAAGACCCTTGCCACAATACTTTTATTTTGTTTCTGTGAATTACATGATAAATGGATAAAAAGCAAATGAACTGTCTTTCCAATGTGTTAGTGGTCTACAGAGGTGGAATTTAAGAGACTGGGCTAGGGAAGCTATACGACTTCAAAGGGTTTCCACTGCATAATTCTTAATGGGAGCTTACTCTAAGTGCCCGAACTCACTTATCCAACTTAGCAGAGAAGCTGAACAGTTCTGCTTCTGGTCACACCTGGCTCATCATTGATGTTTAGGCTACAAAAGTAATGCAGCACAGCTTCAATAAAGCTTGATTGTAGTTGTGGGATCCTTAGAATCCTTGGCTGAGCCATTTTCACTGTGCAGCCAAAGGAATGCTGTTTCTTGTGATGTTTGTGGTACCTGTGTCCAGTCTTTCAGAAGCATGTCCGATTGTCACAGTGTATTGTGTCAGGAAGGAGATGCTGTTCCACTCAGTCATTGCCAAATAGAGAATTTTTCTCGTTTTGAATTTTCAAAGCCAACGATCACAATTGTCTCTAGAAACAGGCTCAAGGTTGCTGTGCACAAAAATTACTTTGAGATTGGCTATTATCTTCGAGAGGCCCAGAACTGCTCATTTTTCAGTGCTGTTTCTATTTGTATAAATTCACTCAACAAGTGGTTGATGCACATAGGAACTATGCCATGTAAGAAACATCAGTTGTAATGAACCTACTTCTGTCTCATTCACTGAAAACTATCATTGTGGCCAAAAATATGTGAATGTTTTGTTATGACCCTTCATGTTTTATCACCACAGGAGATGTAATTCATAGCTGGCAGGGGTGGGCTCCTGTCCAGAGCTACCAGGAGCATCTTCATCAGGTGCTTAGTATCCCACTCTGTCTCATGGTACTCAGTGATGAGTCTAAGACCAAAGATCCCCTTGAAGAAATCTATGGTCAGGATAAAGGTATTCGCTACAAAGACTCTTAGGAAACTCGGTGGCTGCAGAGATGGGAGCGTCTGCAGCAGAGGATTGCAGTGACGATCTTAATCACTGGCATTGCTGCACCAAGCCACAAACCACGATGTGTGCTCAGCAGCTTCAGAGGGGCAGGACAAAGGAGCTGGAAGGCTGCAGTGTGCAAACTGCATCACCTGCTCGTTGGGGAGGTATGCAAGTGTTGCCTTGACACTGTTTCTTTGAGCCTCTCCTCAGTTCATCTGAGGGTTGCTGAGGGCCCTGCTCTTGAACCTGTCTCTTGCAAACAGGCCAAGGCACAGCTCTTATGTCTTCCTTCCCTCTTTTATCCCTTCTTGGCATCAGATTGGATCTTCACATACCCTTCCTACTTATTCAGTGACCTGTGTAACACCATTCATTGTTACATTTTAAACCATTTGATGATGGCATCTGGTGCAGAATCAACAGCTCTTGAGGTACATGAATGCTCTTGCAATGTCATCTCCTTTTGCCAAAGCAAATCTTTTTGCAAAAACCATGCTTCTGCTAGATGCTCTGTATTATCAAATATTCTATTTATTAATCAGGGAGAAAAAAAAAAAGCCAGAAAACATATTTTCACTTTGTTCAGAGACATTTCCACACATTTGACTTATCTATTTGTGCAAAAAACTTTTGCTCATTCTCCCCACTCTTCTTGTCATTTTTCACAGTCTTTTTAAGTATAATCTTGTAAGCTTTTCAGTACCTGAATGACTGGAGGTTTCCATAGCTTGTAGGTGCCTTTTTCTTAGCCCAAACTGCTCCTTGTCCGTACTATCTACACTGACCTTTTCCAGCTCCTGGAGCATTCCTTTCTGGGTGGTCACTTGTTACCACAACTTTCCATTCACCCTTTCTGGCCATTTTCTTGGGTTTGAATTCATTCAATCTTCTCATAAAATACCATCGAACTGGTATTCAAAGAAAGACCAAATAATGAAAAATCACCTGGATGGCAACATATCCATGACAGCAAGGCATTTGGGGTTCCTGTAACCTCCTAACGATCTCCTTTGTCTCAGACTTATTTTTACTATTCATTTTTGTTCTGTTATTCTGTCTGTTTTCAGGCTAGAACTGAAACTCAGGAATGCAATCAGCAGCAAACATTTAGATACTGGTCAAATGACTCCCATTTTTACTGTTTTCTTCCAGACTTCTGAAGCGTTGGAAATACAGGAGTTGTAAAACATGGCCAGACATGTCCCTTTTCTAAACCCTTGCAGTATCGCATTGATAATAATGTCAAAACATATCAGGGGAAGACATATGTTCACCTTCACAGGCCTGCAAAAAGCACCACTTCTCGCTCTTACCTCTTTCTCCCCTGCCCACTGACAACTGTAGCCAGTCCCTATGAACCATAGACTGGTTTGAACCCCAATGTTTAATATTTCACACCCCTTTCTAAATTTTTTATCGGCACATTTTGTAAGTCAGCATCTTCCTATTTCCAAACAAAAGCTCAATCTCTCTTTAGATCTTGCTTGGTTCTGGATCTGCCATGTAGTTCCTCAAACTCTATCCACATTGGAAGGAAAAGTTTATCATTTAATTGGGATTTAATTTACTGCTGTTCAAGTTTGCTAAATACCCCCTTAATCTGCAGTCAATCTATTAGTCTTTTATATAAAAACTGTCATAATTTTCTCTTTTATTCATCCCATCTGTTGTCCATTCTTTCCATAGGTGGATCTTCAAATTTCTTAAATCATTGTTGTTACTCATCTCCAAAACCCTCTAAATGTTTGCCTGTTCTGGTCATATAGGTCAAACTCTTGGTGGGATGCCCTTGTCCTGTCCTGACACTGCATGTTTAAGTGGAAAGTTTTGAAAATTACTATTAAGTACTGCTTTTACTTTATGCCCTTCTTAATGGGTTGAACTTGCATGATGGGGAGAGGCAGAGGGGGTTGAACTAGATGATCTTTAAGGTCCCTTCCAACCCAAACCATTCTGTGAGTGTATGATAATACAGGTCAAATGCAGCCATCAAGCAAGTGCAGCAACATTATTAGAGATGTTCTCTTACCACAGGCCTGGATTTGATCCTAAATATCACTTCTCCACTGAAGTTTTTGGCAGAGGATCAGGACTCATTCCTCCTGACAAGAAGCCATTTTGCCAGTTGCTCATTAAGAGTCTTAGTTGCTGCAGTGGTGGGAGGCAGGTCTCACTGAAGTGTCCCTCCCTTGTCCTGGCTGATGGAGTCTGCTGCTGGAAGGATGACTGGGTAGTATGCTTGAAGGGATCTTTTTTTTTTTTCTTTCTTTTTTCCAACTGACAAGTGATGACTCTATCTCCCATGAACTGTAATTTATCCTGCAGAGGACCTCAAGGCCAAGTGGTGTGAGTGTCCTGTGTGACGCATTGATTTGCAGGAAGAGAGAAACAGTCTAACTATTTCCTTATTTTCCAAGGCTGGATGGATAGCTGCTGTCTTCCTCCATTGATTGAACTTTTGATACAGAGTGTTGCAGAGAAGAGAGGTGCTTAGACGGGTAATAAAAGCCCATGTGAGGGCATGGATATGTGCTCTAATGAAGGTACAAAGTCTTCACACAGCCCGTTTGGAGGAGATGCTGGGCAGAAAACCAGGACCAGACTGCTCTCAGCAGTCTCTCCTTAGGTGAAATCTGCTCTTCTATTGATCCCTAAAAGGCAAATCAAATAACAGCAGCCACATTTTTAAGGATTAGGAGCTTCCTGTGCAAGACAGTATGTGTTTTTAATACTTTAAGCTGACTTATGAAACTGGTAAACAATGTGGAGGATGGTGTTGGATGACCTCTTTTACATGCCTGATCATCCTGTCAACATTTATAATGCATTTGATATTTCCTTCTCATCAGGATAGGATCAGTTAAGCAGTCACATTTCCCAAAGCTCAGGTTGCATTATGCTTTGTTCCACATTTCATGGTAATAAACGTTGACATAAATTTCTGTAGATTTCACATAAAGTGATTGTTAATTTATTCATAGTTGAAAAGGATCTTGAAAAAAAATAAGAAAGAAAAAGAAAAGAACAGAAAAGACTTCTCCAGAAGACAAATACACAGCTTGCAGGATAAGAAATACAGATCTTTCATGCCTATTTGTTTTGCACACAGTAATGACTGCTACATTCTGATTAGCAATCTTGACCTAGTTAAAGTGCTATTGTTTCTCTGTGTTCCTATTCTTCTAAAAGACTGTGGCTAGACATGATATTTTATAATCCATCAGTTGTAAAATCTGCATTAAAAAATATAATTATTGTGCTTCAGCAACTTGGACCAAAGCCCTGACGTTATGTTTCTAGGCAGTACACTGTGAATAATATGAATGCATTTTTAGGTTGGTATGTTCAGTTGGCATGATATGTACTTTTTCCATAAGCGAAGGTAAATTGAGGGATTTCTAACATATTGATTACTATTCCAGCCTCGTTCCCAGCTAATGAGAATTAAGTGGATACTTCTCAGCCAAGGAACATCCTTATTTGTTACTATAAATTCAGTTTTAGTGGTACTTATTACACTAAACATGGAGAGAAACTTGTGTTACCTCTCAGTCAGCATTATTATTGCAAGTGGTTCTTATGCCTAAGGATCAACCAGAGCTAGGACACCAGAGCAAGAAGCCCTGTATAGATGCTGGGTCTCTTCCCAAAGACCTTATGATCAGAAAGACCGAGACGGGTGGTGGGAAGGTCTGGGATGTGTAGAGCCAAAATCTCATGGCAGCAAACCTTGTTCCTTGTGATCAGAGTGGTCTCAGGAGGGGATTAGCTAAACGGGANGGAGCCTTTTTGCCTGTTTCTAAAAAGTGTGTCTGTGGCCAGAAACAGGCCATGAAGGTGCAAGTGTGATCATGGTGTTAGGATCTGTGATGGTCCTGGAGGTGGCAGCTCAGGGCAGCAGCCCCTCTTTGTCCTTGTGTCAGCCTCGGGGTGCCTCATTGTCTCCACAGCTGGCCAAGGTGTGAGTCACCGTAATGTCAGTATCTGGCCAAAGGTCTAAGCAAGCAAGGAGAGGGACATCTGGTCATCCTGCATGTTGGGGAGATGCTTGCAACCAGGGAGGTTGTGCACTAGTGAACTCCAGTCTCTGCCTGGAGAGGTGCTCCCCAGCCCGGCTCAGCTCTGAACACCACAGGAGGCAGCACTGCAGGAGGCTAGCAGAAAACCCTGCAAACCACTGTTTCCAAAATGAGAGCTGCTGTCAATCAAGATCAGGCCTTAAGTCCCAGAGGTGGCTCACTGGGCCAGCCCCAGGATGCAAAGGTGCTTTCACAGCATAAATAAGAAGTAACATACAGCATGTTTTCCTCCTTTGGAATGAATTCTTCTTCTTCTTTTTTATTTTTTTTTTCTTCCTCTTCCCTCCCCTCCCCTCCTCCTTTCATTGTTTGAATATTTGCTGTATTTTTCATGTAATTCCTTTACCCCTTTTCCCTCCCTAAATACATAAAGGGTTCTGTTTACAGTGCAGCCATAGATACAGCCAGTGCATATTGTGAGAAAGTCTAGGAAGCCCCAAAATGACCTTTTTAAAGTGGATTTGTCTACTGCTTCTGTGTTACAAGCATAAAATCCAAAGCTGCTTTTTCAACATCAGAAGTATTACTCCACATGAATCGCAAACTCTGCCGCGCTGCCTGCTTCACAAACAAAGTGTGATAATCTCTTGGGGTTTAAGTTAGCAGCACATTATGAGTTTTGTCCCTGTTGTTCTACCACATAAGCTAAGAAAGCTGCAAGCCTTAGCAGGAGAACATGAGAGATGGAAGAACAAAAGTGGTAGGAGATCTTCCTTTTACATCTTCAGTTAATAAGGATTTGTGGAGACTTAAATCTATTACACTCTGGTAGTTTCTCTGTAGTTTGCTTGGAGCATTTTGGTGGTTTGATCCAGTCATAAGCATCTAGCTATAAACGTTTTGAGATGACAGATGTGTTACTAACATCTGTGTACAAGGCCAAGGATGGCTTGCACTGGGAAATGAATTTTTTGTTGAGATCTGCAGGCACTATGGAGATACTTGGACAAGTCAGAGGAACAGACTGTGTCTTACTTGTCCTGAGAGCTGTGAAGCTCAGGGCCAATGGGTAGTTAACCTGGGACTTCTGTCAGGTGCTGTGCTCCTGCACATTGTTAAATGAAATAAAAAGCAAATTCTAAAGGAAGTCCAACTGAAGAAGGTGCAGAAAATAAGACTTTCAATGAAAGTGAAACCACATAGTCCTTACAATTTCCTGATGCCACAGCCAAATTCTTTTCTTGGCCGTACCGGACAGTCCCCATGGGAAGGAATACAAGGTGAATGCACATGGGTAATGTCAAAATAGGTCACAGTTGTGACAAAAATATTGTTAAATATGGATATTTTTGAGAAAACAACCTCTAAAATGTCTATTTGACAAATTATGCTTTTGCATAAAAGCATAGTTTTTGTTTCCATTGAAAAAAATTTTGAGCCAGAAAAAAATAATTAATTTTCAGCAAAATCTTCTAGTGTTACATTTAGTAAAAAACTTCAACTAGAAGAAAAAAGAAGCAGAAGTAAAGCTTTTTCTTTTTTTTTTTTTTCCCCCCTCCGAAGGAGAGATTATTTAATACCAGATTTTAATAAGCCTTAATTCTTAGCTTGGTAGAACTCCTGCTGATTTGGCCTGGTGTCAGGGAGCATTAGAGAAGAAGCTGCCTCTCTTAAATCCCTTTTAAGACTCAGAATAAGTTTTAAAGAGAAATTAATTGTCCCTCCACACAGGACGTAGTATCACACTGGGTCGTTTAGACCAAGTCATCTCTAGAGTCTTGCCCTCTGCCTTCAATGTCCCTGAGCAGTTTGGCCAGTAACAGCACAACGCTATCTCGCAAACGTGATCTCCAGAGGCTTAGCCCGTGCAGTTTTAGCTTTAGAAAATCAATGCAGCCAGCACTGCTTTGCTGTAAGTGTGTGAACACATGCTGACTCACCAGAGCCTGCTCAGCAAAAAGGTCTTCCAATAACCCCAGCTGCCAGGAAATGCATGTACTCTGTGCTGGGTCAGACAGTGCTGCTCACCTACCTGGGGGATGGAGCTGGGCATGGAAGGCTTCCTCCTCTCCTGCTTACTGTCATGTCACTCGTTTCCCATCACAGAGTCTTTCAGTATGACGCAGTTCAAGCGGTTTGAGATGTGTAATCGTGAACCTGTTTGATCTGAGGAATGTGCCTGTGTAGTATAGGAACTTTTGCTTGACGTTTGCTGACCCAAATCAGTCCTGGCTTGCAAATTGGAAGAGATGGAACTTGAAATCTGGCAAGCTAGTTTTTTTACCCTCCAAAGAGTCTGTGCTTTGCTTGGGGAAAAAGGGTTTGAATCCTGGCTTTCAATCAGCTGTTGAAAAATAATGATTACTAGAAAACTGCAAAGATTTGAGTGATCGAACCTTGATCCACTCCCTTTTGAAAACAAAACAGGAATAACACTTGGGCAGCAGTACCCTGTAGAAGGCGGCAGACAAAATAGCAAGGCAGAGAGTCCTGTGATGGACACTGCTCATCTTGCTGAACAAACATAGGCCAGTCCCCAGTGAATCGCTGCCCTGACACATAATTGGTAACAGCTCAGTACAAGGAGTGAGAGGGGGCTTCATCCTTAGGGGTTGCTCACATCTTTACTATGCCCTCACACCCCACATCCTGAACACATGGGGCATGTGGAATCAGGACCTTTCTGGCAGCCTCAGTGAGGTCCCCTGAAAGTCCCTTGCACCTTTGCAGCCTCCCTTGCTCTCATTTCTGCTTTCAGGTGGGGACATCTATTGACCAAGGTGTTGTCAGCATTCAGAGGGCAGTGTTTGCAAGGTTTGGGGGAGATATGATAAGCCAGCATTTGTTACTTCTTCTTTAGAAATGCATACAGACATTTTTGGTGGGCATCTCAGCAGAGGAGATGTAATGAAACCAGGAGTCCTTCAGCCCATGTCCAAGGAGGGAGCACTTGGTTAAGGGATGTCTAGAGATCATGGTGCTCTCCCTGGCTCTGCTGCTGACTTGTGCATGTCACCAGGCAAACCACTTCACAGCTCACCCGTATCTGCTAGCAGCTGGTTCAAATGCAGAACAGCAGCTACTATGCACAGCACCTGCATTTTTAATGGTATCAGAAAGCTTGGTGCAGGTGCTCTGAAAACATGAAGACATTTCAAAGAGCTCCCTCTGTTTCAAAATGTCAGGCAAAAGCACAACTAACTCAGAAAGCCATATTTACCACATTAAGCATGTACATATAGAGAGGATATTTATTCATTAGCTGTTCAGCCCTTCTGTCAGCAGCACATCTGAAAGCAACACATGCTGCCAAGTCATGTATTCTGATGACCTGGGGACTTCCCCATTTCCTAGGAAGATGAATTTGGAGACATGAGAATGATTTCTAATAAACACACTGACAGCATTTTTTTTCAAAGGAAAGTACAGTGACTCATGCGTCAGAAGGAGCGTGCTAACCAAAGACAACTTGTGCGTTTCACAAGTGACCACCCAAAACAACCCCCCTGGGGGACAGCTACTGACAATGAGTTATTATTGAAGGCACAAAGTTTGTGGACTTGTACAACCAGGCACCAACATGTCTGTCCTTATGAAAAGAAAGTGTATCTGTGATTCGAAAGCTATGCTGGAAACTGAACTTGAGATATGAGATAAGGTGATTTTCGGCGTCAGAGAGAGAAATTACAAGCTTAATTTTTAAGGGCTAAACTCAGTGACCTGCTGATGCAATGGAAGGATAGGTGTGTACAGAGGAAATATGTACTTGTCAGTTGAGCTCTTCCCAGGCAGGTGACTGGTATTGACACCAGAATAAAAGCGTTCACACCTGGAGTTACCTGTGAAGAGCTCTTACCTATAGATAAGCCTGAAGTTGAGGAGAATGGGGACCACAACAGCGTATTATGTGTCCATGGGCTTGTACATGAAACAGCGTAATACAAATAATGTGATCTCATAAATCATCCTTCCTCATTTAACTGAAAAATTAGAGTTGTCAGGGTTCTGTCAGCCCATTGCAGCCTCCCAAGATACCACAGTTTGTACGAGCACCACTTTCTCACTGGTACACACATATATTTGTCAGATGACATTGAGCTGTTGCTTCAAAGGCCAGTGCACTTCTGCCCAGGTGCAGAAAGGCAGAAGATGAGCTTGCAGGGTTTCCTGATACTGCTCACAGCTGAAACAGCAACAGTGTGTGTGCCGACAGAGCAAGATCACCGTGTGTGTGTTTGCTGCTTGGTGTGGACACCTTTAATGTGCAGAGTGAGAGATATGACAGCTCTGCTTGCTTAAAAATGATCTATCCTTTTATGAACCGTGTTCAAAGTAACTCCACTTGAGGATATCGTACTTGAAGGCATATGCACCAAATCCAAACTTCTAAGCTCATGGGACTACGTCTTTGTTCTGTGTGTGCAGGGTGGGGAATTCGTGTGTACAACCATGGCAGATGAGTGTAGGTCAGGTGGACAGAGCCATGAACCTCTTTTCCTTTTGTAGACCACAAGGGCCTGTGAACCTGAAAGTATTGCTGTAGATATTCAAGGAAAAGGAAATAAGATTTAGAGTTCTCAGAGCAGTGTTGCATGGACTCTGTGTTTTATAGCAGATGTCTCAAGACATGAACAATTAGAGGTTAATATATTAATACATGTGTCTGGAAGTTAATCTGACAGTACATTATGGCCCAGACCCTTGGTTGACATAACCTGACATGGCTCCAGTGGCTTCATTTTCAATTTTGAACAAGTTACCATCTGACATCTTTAATTGTGCACATCTCTGGCCAGTATAAACCTATATGAGATCAGGATGCCTGGATCTTGTGTGTGCTATTAAAATGTCTCCCAGGGCCTTTGGATTCTACAGCAGCCAGGAATGATCTTTTGGATCATATACCAAAATCATGAGATTGAAATCCTGCAGTGCTGGATAGGCGCAAGGACAGATTTCATAACTGCATTAGTCTCTTCTATCTAAAAATATTTTGTATCTGTCTGGCAGAGTTAGATGAAAGCAAATCTGGGATAGATATGCCCTAGGCTTTTCCAGCTACAGCTCTGGCCACCTCTCTTCACTCACACTCTGATGGGGGAAAGGTGGTCTGCGATCAACAGGAAGTAGCAGTGGCTGAAAAATACTGGTGGCTACAAGGACAGGGGTGGTGGTGGCAGGGAGATGTCTCACAACGTATTTTCCTACAGTTCTGCGTAGTTTCATTGACTGAGAAAACCCAGAGTTGCTCTCAGTACTAAGCAATGCTTACTTGCCTGTTGCCTTTCAAGATTCTCCTAGCAAATAGATTATTTCTTTAATGTCATCTAACGACTACTTTTTTTGTCTCTGCTTCTTTCAGCTCCAAGGCTCCTTGAAGAGAAAGTTGGTGGTAAATCTGTCACCTGTTAACAAGAGGCCCAATGGTGTTTCAGAGAGCTCTTTCCTTGATGTTAAGAGGATAAGAGTGGGTGATAATATCTCGGTGGGACAAGGTGGACAACATGTTAACAATTGCCAAAGCCAGTCAATGTCGGGAACTATGTCTGTGGCACAAGGATCACAGAGAAAGACCAACAACTTAGCAAACAGTACACACGCTAGTGGGAATGGCATGTTTAATATGACTTTGAAAGAGGTAAAGAAAGAACCAGGAGAAACAATGTCCTGCAGCAAACACTTAGATGGCCAGACATCCCATGAGAATATGTTCCCTAACAGATATGGGGAAGACTCGTGGGAACAAATGATGGATCTGGAGCTTCAGGAACTATTTAATGAACTGACTAACATATCAGTACCACCAATGAGTGATCTTGAGCTAGAGAATATGATAAATGCCACAATAAAACAAGACGAGCCATTCAACATTGACCTTGGGCAGCAGAGCCAGAGGGCTCCTGTGAGATCTCTGCAGATGGATAAGATGGTGATAAAAAGTGAATATGCACCAGGCATAAATCAGGCTCCTGTGGGCTCCCCACAGATGAGGCCTTCTTCTACAGGTCCAGCCTTCACTATGGCCACCACTGCCATGTCCACCTCTTCACCCATCCCTTCGGTGCCTCAGAGTCAAACACAGGTATCGCAGGTTTCTTCAGCGTCCAGTCGGCCATTGCCTAACTGGCAGGAGGTGTCTCATGCACAGCAGCTCAAACAGATAGCAGCCAACCGGCAGCAACATGCCTTGATTCAGCAGCAACAGCAGCAGCAGAACCAGACAGCCAACTGGTCCACTCTGTCTCCATCAGGACCTTCCCCTGGACCCTTCGTGCAAGAGAAAATCCCCAGTCCTTCTTTTCGCCAGCAGCAGTTCAGCCCACAAAGCTCAGCAATGCTTGGGGTACCAGTGAATGGAAACCAGTCAAAAGGGATGAACAACTATGTTTATAAACCAACCACTCCCCAGAGCAATCCCATGGACATAATCATGCAACAGAAGCCTCAGGACCTCAACAGAAACTTTATCAACAGCGCTCAGCCACCACTAGAACAGCATCATGGCAACACAAAGCCTTTGTTTCACTTTAACTCAGAGCAAACGAACCAGCAGATGCCTTCAGTTTTGGGTTCCCAAAACAAGCCTGCCCTTCTGCACTACACGCAGCAGGCACAGGGTTCAGCCCCTGTGCAACAGTCACAGCAACAGCAGCAACAACAGCCGCAGCCGCAACCTGCTCAGCCTCTTCCCAACCAGTCTCTTCAAAGGCCACCTAATGTACCCCTAGCAATGCAACAAAAAATGATGCTTCAGAAAATGCAACAAAGCCAGCAAATCTCAGGTTTGCAGTATCCAGTCTCTCAGCAGCATAGACAGGTAAGGTGAATTCCTCCTTACTTGTTACGGAATTGTTCTGGTCTGAGTAGTAAAAAAGCTTTTCCAGCCTGGCCTCATTTCTCTAGGAGATACGTACTGGTTGCAGATGATGACCATCTCAGCACATACTTCTGCAGAGCTGGTGATGGCAGGCTTCGTATCTATTCAGGTCTATCATGGATGCACATTTATTAGAGTTTCAAGAAATACATGTTCATAGCACTTTTTTCTTAACAAGATGGAGTGAATATGTCACTGCTACGTATTATGTAAATAGATCACTCTCTAAAACTACCTGAAAGGAGGTTGTAGACACATGGGAGTCAGTCCCTTCTCCCAAGTAACAACTGGAAATGTCCTCAAGTTATTCCAGGAGAGGTTTAGATTGGATATGAGGCAAAATTTCTTCACCAAAAGGGTTGTCAAGCATTGGAACAGGCTGCCCCAGGAAGTGGTGGAGTCTGCATCACTGGAGGTATTTAAAAGATGTGTAGATGTTATGCCGAGAGACATGCTTTAGTGGTGGACTTGGCAGTGCTGGGTTAATGATTAGATTCTGATTGTAAATGTCTGTTCCAACCTACATGTTCTTTGATTCTACTGGTCTGTAAGATGAGATAGTAGGGTAGATGTAAGCTTATTTTGGACCCTGACCTAAGTTTTCTAGCTTACAACAATTCAGGCTCTTTTGAATAGCAAAATTGTAACGAATTCCTATGTTATCTTAGATAATATTTTACAACGTTAATTTTTATGCCATCATTTTCCTCAGGGAGGCAGGGTTAGGAAATTCTGGTTTTAGGTATCTTGTGACTGACATGACAAAAACACTCTTTGCACATCTATTATCTGTTTGGCAAAGGAAAACTAGGACTTATCTGTGAGCTTTATAAACACCCATCACACTTCTGGGAATATTCTTTGGATAAATATGTGCTCAGATATGAAGGTGAAGGTTGCCACAGATATATCTACAATTATATACCACATGGCAGCTCCCACTGTGCTATCTGGAGACAGAGCTCTGACAAAATCAGTTGTTACAGCTCAGTTATGCTATGCCAGGTCACTGGGCACCAGCATCCGAAGTTTCAGACCTGCCAATTGAAGTTTGAATATTTGTTTGGGACATTTAAGCCACTGAGAAATTTTGGTGGGACTTGGGCTCAACACATTTGAGGGTACATAACGACAATATAGGCGTGGAGATCATTTGTGGATGTGAAAAACAGTTGCAAGAAACTACTGAAAAGTGAAAGACTAAGCCTTCCATAAAGTCCCAGAGAACCAGCATTGTGAATGAATCACTCAGAACTGCGTTTTCTTCACCAACTTGTTTGGGTGAACACTCTGGTGTTTTTAAGAAAAGTGAAGTAAATATAGTTGTATGTGTTGATACCCTTCTCCTTTTAACTCTTTTCAATTCCTTAATCATGACTTATCCAAGAGAAAGCCCCTTAGCAAGAGGTACCAGGCAAAGCCTATGGGCAGCTTTGAGTGGAGATGTTGCTCTGTTGAAAGATGCTGGAGAGACAGTGTTGGGAGGAAGCAAGCACAGCTTTGCTGTTTTACGTGAGATCTCTGACAGCTGTTCCTTTCCTTCTTGGGCTACTGTGTGCTCACTTCTTAGGCTCATTGCCCCACGCTCTTAACCGAATGGCAGATAGATGAATTTTAACAGTTTCTTCATTCAGCCATGATGAAAATTCCAGCAATCTGTCAGCACAGGGGAGACGAACAGGACTTTTGCAAACACTACTATTTTTCTGAAAAAAATAGACAAGGTCATATTGTGGAAAGGAATAAAACCACTGAGACTAGCTCTGAGGCAATGTTAGCTTCTTGCTCTGTGCCCTCTTGCGCTACTGCTCAGGGAGGCAAGCCAACAATATGGTACTTGGCAACTTGACCATAGTAGTACTTGTGAGATTTATCGTGAGTGTAGCAGGATCTCTCACCTGTGCAGCTGCAAGATCTTTTGGCTTTGCTGAGTGTCAATCTTTAGATATTACGATAAGGAAGGAGTTTTGCCTATCATCACAGACTGCTGCAAGTAGCTTTTTATTACAATAAGGAAGGGGGTTTCCTATCATCACAAACTTCTGTGAGTAGCTTTCCAAAGTTTCTTGTCATCTGACCAGTTTTGACAGTTACACCTGCAGCATGTGGCTACCTGACCCACAGCACAACTGAGAAGGTTAGGTTAAAAGCTTTGTAGACACAGACTACGCGGCTTTTGCAGCAAGAGTGCTGGTTGTTTGAAGTTTTTTGTGCTCTAGACAGATAACTGGATATTTTTAGAGATCCTTAGCAGCTGTTCCAAAGTTCTGATGAAGTTTAGAAAATCAGGTAGGTTTCTTTTAGTAGAGTATTCTGTAGCTGCTGGAGTAATACTTAGAACTACAATTGTCTCATAAATCACAGAGTTGGAAATTTGAAAGGCTTGAACGTAACTGTTCACCTGTCAGTATTTATGCGTTCTGTAGGCTTCTTTAGCACCTACCTGCACAGGTGCAAGAGCCCACCACCCCCTTGGTCAGGGACCGCTTGTCAGTCTGAATATTAAATCAGAGTGAGACAGGAAACTGCTTGTATTATCTTCCAATAAAGACAACACAAGTCAAAGCAACCTTGTGAGTCAGCTCCCACTGATTTTAGCAATGGGGACATCACGTTATTTAGACTGCATAGTTATCTTTCCTGGAGGATCATCTCCCACCTCTGAGGATTCCTACACATCATTAACAGTAATGCATGATTAATTACTAGCATTTACTAATTGACTTCATTATTAATATTTATTTTACTCATGCCCTATTTCTTCATGAGGAATCAAGGTTTGATTCTACTTAGTATCATTCAACTCCTTCTCAGAACATTATAATTTTGGATTGTAAGGACCATCTCAGAACTGACTGGAAAGCTTTGTAGCTGGAAATGTGAGCGCACATTCATAAAGGGCTGCTGTGACATTGCCATCAGATAACACTGACTGGAACACTATAAATTCACATTTTTAGCTGAACCGTCTCATCCTCTGGATTTTTACTCCTCAAGCTTTAAGATCCCTAAATAACATTTGAACTTGGCTTTATTAGCCCAAGCTGGTTAGCTGGAAATGTAAGGCTTATAATTTCTCTGCTTGTCACATTCACTTTGTGTCAAATCAGAGCAAATTTGTAGTGGGATTTGTTAATTAGATGTCTTTTGCCTCTAGGGAAAATGAAGGGTTTGTTTGCTTCTCTTTTATTTGGCATTGTTGTGGGATTCACCTTTCCATTGTCTATCAGGATGCAACACATGCACACTCATGAAAAAAAACATAGAAATGCAGCATTCTCTTTGTTTAGGGAATAATTAGAAGCTCTAATTTCTTCATAGGTTTAATCAGGTTTACAATATTTATACAGAACCTGGGATGATATAAGGAAAATCTATAACCGGGCTTTGGTAGAGGTTTGAAATCTAACTTTCCCCTTGTGAAGAGATGTAATCTGATCAGTGAAAGATGCTTCTGGAGTGAGACTTCAGGATTTTGTACAACAGAAAAAAAATAAGAAAAAAAAATGTTTTAAAGTGGTCTGAGGAATTCCACAAATAAGATCCATTAGTCTTCTGTGAAGAAGTGAAAATATTTAAAAAATAGAAAAAACCTGGATCTACTAAATAAAATATTATTCATACCCTTCTGTTTTTGACCTAAAGCCAAATTAAACTCAAAGATTTCAAGCTGACTTTTTTTCCATTTTTTTTTATTCAACTTCATTCACTCAAGGGAGTGGAGAAAAGAAGGCTGAGCTCATGAGAACAGGAGCCCTAGTGGAGCCAGGCCACTCCATCTGCTACATGTGGGCATGCACCCTATTTTGTCTTGGCTTTGAGGGCAAGGTTAACACAAGGGATCATGAGAGCTTCAGCCTCCGCTTTACATGAATAACCAGCAGTCCTTATTTTTAAGACTCTGAAAGTGTTGATGTCGTCTCTGTAGTTACAACACACAACAGTGTTTCCTTCTGCAAAGCTCAAGGTCTTGTTAGTCCTTGTTGCTTTATAATCACATTGAGGATATGATAATCTTATTTTTCTTTTCTCTTTTATTTTTTTTTTCTTCAAGAACTCTGGAATGTGATGTGATTAGTTGCAGTATGAGGAATTTTTTCGCCCTTACTTGCCCTAATTGGGATATACCTTAGATCATTTTCCTCACCAGGTCTTAACAGTCTCCTTTTAAATCCATCTAGTCTCCCTTCCTACTGAATACTGAGCAGTCCTTTCTCCAATACCTGCTCCAAGCATGAGTGTCCATATGTGCCTCTTGCCTCATGCTCTCCCACAGGACGCCTTGGTACTTTGAAGCATGTGGCCAATGGCCTTCCAGTCTTTCCAATACAACATTGGCTGCATTTGGCTGAAGAAAAGCCACAGTTCAGTATTTCTCCAAGGGATGTGCCACCAGTGAGGAGCTTGCACTCAGAGGAGCTCCATGTGGTGAGGTGAAACCACCTCCATTACACCAGTCCTTCAAACGTCCAGAAAATCAGTGCTTAACTGTTATCTATGCATTGCTCTTAAATATCTCAAAGGGATAGAGATGGTGTTTCAACTAACTTGAGATCCCTGCAGAGATGCTGAGATAGGTTCTCCTCTCATTTTCTCCAGTGTAAACCCAGGATAATTTTGTTTATTTTCAGGAGAGTGTAACTGGACTTACAGAAGCACAAAAAGCAGCAGGATATGGCCTTCTACCTTTCTTTTTAAAGTGTGGGCACCATACGGATTTAATAAGAAGTGTATGTTAAACTGTCAGATTGTTAGAGTGCCATGTGAAGAAGAAGCACCAGGAGCAAAAGATTTAATGGCTTTTTTGGAAGTGTAGATATAAAAACTCTAGTTATCGTTCACTGCTGAGCAATAACTTACACCTCTAATTTAGCCTCTGCAATTTCTCAAAGAAAATGTGACTACTTTGGATGATTCATATCAAAACAGTATTTTCCTAGACCTTTGTGTTTACCACTAAAGAAAAGAGCACATTTTGGTGAGGCAAACTCTCTGTTTTCAAGTGTGAAGGAATTATTTTGCAAATATTTGTGAAATGAAGAGAGAAAATCTAGAGTGGCTTGTGGTAATTGGTACCAATCAGGACTTAAATGTGACTTAGCTCATAAATAACAACGATTCCAGGCTTTTGGAATCTGCAATAATAGAAACTGTTCCATAGTGTAAGAAAATAACAATGTGACCTTTCTTCCAATGCTTGCTATAAAAATACTATTTGGATGACAGCTTTTCTTGATAGCTCCATTTTGGTCACATTCCTTCGTGCAAGGGCTTCTGAATTAAAGATTCTGGATAAAAACTTGAGTATGTCCCAATAACCATCATCAACTGCAGGGTCATAGCTGATTTATGAACACAAAACCAGAGAGAAAAAGTCGTAAGTTCCTGTATTTTCATGGTGGACAGTTGTCTTGATAGAGCCTTTTGTCATTCATGCTTAGTTTGCTGAATTACATATATAGACAATAACACTGTGGACAGTCGAACCCTGAGGATATTGTAATTCAAAGGCTCAGAAACATTGCTAGTTCCATAAGGTTTCTTGTACTCTTTGTGAGAATAGAAGAATATTAGCCACTTAGGTCAAATGCTTCTGGGTTTGAAGATTTGGGAGGTAGCTGAGATAGTCCCTGTTGTCTTATTTGGACTGCTTTTAGAAGGTACTTCCATGAGGATACCAATAAAGTCCATCATGGCACTTGCCTGGATGAGCTGTTTTACTAATGTCAGCACACAGGAAGTCTTATTTATTTTTTATTAGCAGTGTGAAAGTACCTGGAATGTCAACTGATGGGGCAAAACGTGATTCTGTGAAGATCTCTGATTAAAAATGGCACCCATCACAAGGGGACAGTGTTCATCTAGCTTCTGTAAGAATAAAAAAATAATAATAAATGAAGTTTACAGAAGGATTTACCTTCAGCTTCTACCCACCTGCATGGCTAGAAATGTTGATTTGAGGACTGCGGTGATCCAGGAGGCACTTCATGAGCCAGTCAGTTGTCCTGGCTGTGGGGAAAAAATAATGCTGTAGGAGACAGGAGACACAATAAGGGAGCTAACTGCTTCAGTCCTCTGATTTTACTCCACTGCCACCTGGGAGACTGGGGCTAGGGTTGGGGAAGCAGAGGGACAGCCAAAGTACCTGGTGTGTCCATAAGGGAAGATGAAGGTGTCTGCAAGGCTGGGACAAGGAACTGTGAAGTCACAATGCTAACTGGGAGGAAAGAGGTCAGCGATATTTCAGGTCTAGTTCTTTGCTCCTAAGCATGCTAGTCTGTCTTGACCTGTGATCTCATCAGTAAAGCTGGGATATATGTAAGGGCTCCTTACCTGGTTGAAGTGCAGATTTCTGTGCTTGCTGTGTGTGCATCTGAGTCCAGAGTCAAGCCCTGAGTCAACTTCCTGTAGGGATTTTGGAAAGGCAGCCTGGAAAAACAATATAATTCCACATCCATTTGGAGCTGGCATGGTGAAAAACCCTTTCCTGTAAGTTTTTGCTTGTTTGTAGGCAATTTATGAATACCTCAAGAAGTCAAGGAACAACAAAAAAATATTAATAAGCCCCAGCTCCCAATTTTCTCCTTAGAGTCTTCCTATTATTTTAATTCCTCAAAGTCCTCAAGAGCAAGCCCCAGTAATTTGTCTCTCTAGGAGTTCAAAATGAAGGAATACTTTAATGGCAAATATTTATTCCTCCACTCATCCACTTTTACTGCTGGTGTTTTTATGGTGGAGACCTGCCCCAGGCCACAGATGACTGTGATTAAGACAGCAACAGACCTCATAACGTTCCTTTAATGTGAGATTTCACGGGTGAATTTACCATTTGTATGTGATGCTGATCCAGAAAATCAGCCAGATGCTCCAGCAGAACTATTCCAGAACCATCTGCCTGCTTCATTTGCTGCATGCCTGTTTCTGGTAGTGTACACACACAGTATAAGAGACAGCTTTTGCCCTGAAGAATTTGTAATCCAAATAAGCAAGCCAGCCAAACCTTGAGAGGCAGGAGATGTTACTTCTATTTTATTTTATGTATTACATATATTGGAAAAAAGAGAAGGAAGATCTTATTCAAAGCCATTACAATCAATCCACTGGAGCTCTTGTATAAGGACACATTTACTGTTGCAGACGAATCCTCTGACAGAGTCTGGAATTGAACCAGACTCGGTGTCAGTCTCAGAGACACTATTCTCATGTCCCAGGGTAATGATTGAACCTATCAACCTGTATCTGCTCGTCTTGATCTGACTGTCTCTTTCCCTTTGGTCTGAGAGTCTTCACTACAGACCAAACATCCACAGCTCTGAGCTTTCAAAGCCTGCACTGTCCCCCAGAGGAGACCTCTGGAGCAGTTACAACAGTATTTGATGCCTCTTTTTCCCTTTGTACCTATAGATTACTGGTAAACAGCTGATTGAGGTGCACTCAGCAGCTTGCCAAGTCTCCAAGGGGCCATTGAGATGCCTGTGCAGGGGTGCCCTGAGATTCTGCTTGCCACCTTGTGCATGGGTAGGACTGGGATCTTGAGGGCAGCCTCACACCACATTGAACAGACCAACCACATTGACTTCGTGTCATCTCTTAAAAAGTGGTCCTTCCTTCTCTGGCCCCTCTGACAAGGCACTGTTTTATCAAGCTCAGGTGGAGTTTGAAAAGGGGCTGAGTGCCTGAAGTAGTTGGTCCATCTGGAAAAGCATGTGCCTTTCACTGAGTCTTTTAATAGTAATATTTAGCCTTGATATAGCTGTGGAAACAAAGAGCTGAATGATTCTCCATTTTCATAGGAAGTGGTGAGGATTTGTGTGAGGTCCACATCACAGAATCAGTAGAAAATGCAGAAGTCAAGTAAACGGAGGGATATTTATCTCTCTATATCATACCAGTTATCTGTATTTAATGTTAACCCCCTAAGCTTCCTTTGTGAAAGGAAGGCGCAGCTCAGAGTACCTAAACCGGACACATACTTGGGGCATAACCTCACTGCAGAAGACTCTCAGCATCCATGAGCCCAGCTGTTCTGCTCTGTTTGCAAGACTGAAACTCCAGCCCATTGAATTGTATGCCAATATGTCAAAGGAAGGAGAGGACAGGGAGCTTTGGGCACCCTTAGGTGAGGTTTCACAGGGTCATCTAAAGGCTAGGAGCTTCAGAAAGGGGCAAGGAGTCATCACCCACCCCAGCTGTATGCTCGCTCCTTCCTCTGCCAGGAGCTCTGGCTGTCTGAACTCTCATAAAACTGGCAGAAAACTATCCTCTTTCTCTCTGGGTTCTTTTTTCCTCTTTTAGCGACTTTCAACTTGCGGGGTCAGACAAAGCCAACACTGGCACAGAGGAAGTGGCAGCAGCATGTAGCTGGAGGCAAGAAGCGGAGGTGGGCTTGCTCCTGCTGGCAGCAGCAAGATGTTATACTCAACTCAGGTGGCTGGTGCTTGGGATCCTCAGCTAAGGATGTGGCCAGAGGGGGAGTGGAAGGTGGATAACTCACTGCAAGAGGGAGTCTTGGTGTGGAAGGAGAGGAACTGAGGGCAGAAGAAAGTCAGGCAGCAGAAAGTTTAGAGCAAGGGAAAGAAACGGCCAGGTGGAACTAGGTCCAGAGTAGGACACGTGATGGGGCAGACAGCCACTGAGACAGGAGCTGGTGAAGGAATAAAGTGCAGGAAGGGTGAGTGTCTGAGCATAGGAAGAAACCTGGAAGGTGGTAACACAGAGTGCAAAATGAATTTGGATGAGTGGGATGAGGGAGAAGGATTTGCAGCTCAGGAGGAGGAAGCTGAGACTGAAGCTGGATGCAGGTAGAGGAGGACAGGGGATCTGAGAGTGGGAAATAGTGCGGAAGGAAATGAGGCAGAACAAGAACTGGTGCAAAGGGGACAAGGACCTACAGTCTTTGCAAAGAAGTGAGTGAAAGATTGGTGGCACTTAAAAACTGTCTCTGTATCTTATGCCAGAAATCAGTGAAAGGGTATAAGGGGGTTGTTGTCCGGTAGTTCCTGAAGAGTCTGCAGGACGCTTCAGGACGGGGCAGAGAACACAACTTTCTAGACTTACCTCACTCTGAACCCTTCTAATTGCCAGCTGAAATGACACACTACATCTTTCAGGTTGTGGTCTTCATCTTGCCAGTCTCCATCAGTCAGGGAGACAGAATAAGCATCGTATTTGTCCCTCTGGCAGGAAAAAAAAAAAAAAAAGAAAAAAAAAGAATACATCCTGTTCTCTTATTTTCTTCCTTCAGGGGATCCTACAGTTCTTCTACCATCCCCAGCTGCAAGTGTAGCCATTGAATAACCAACATGTATAGTACAGAGTAGAATTAGTACAATTGAAAGGGACCTACAATGATCATCTAGTCCAACCGCCTGACCAATTCAGGGTTGACCGAAAGTTAAAGCATGTTATTAAGGGCATTATCCAAATGCCTCTTAAACACTGACAGGCTTGGAGCATCAACCACCACTCTAGGAAGCCTGTTTCAGGGTTTCAAGTTTCTTCTTGTCTTGCAAAAGATGCCCATGAGGAAGAATAATAGAGATTGAGTGGTTCTCTCAGGCCTTCATAAGAAGCTGTGCAGTCACAGAGAATCACAGAATTATTGAGGCTGGAAAAGACCACCTTGGTTGAAAAGTTCCACATGATTGACTAATACCAAAATACTTGCAAAGACCAAGGTGTGAAAATGAAGAAAAGTGGTATTTCTGTGGAGCCATTTTTTTCTGTAAACTATGTGTGAGAGAGAAACTCTGAGGGCTTTCCATTCTGTGAAGATGGGCTAGATGTACTCTTACAGTCTTTTCTTTTTCCAGTCCTTTCTATAATTTTCAGTGGTTGCAAGCTGGGCCTCAGCCTGGCTCCAAGAGAGTGATGAATGACTAAAGGATTTAGTGCTTTGGGTCTGGTTAGAAAAGCATCCAACTTTATCCATTGCAGAACTAGATTTCTCCAAATGACTGTAAACTGCAATCCCAGCTAGAGCAGGCTTTGCTGGGGTGACTCCAGTCTTGACTGGTTTCAGCTAGAATGGAAAAAAAAAAAAAGTTCCTACTGGAACTGGTAAAAGACATGGGAAGACATAGGGATTAGCAGAAGTATTGGGAGTTTCACAGCCTAAGTGCAAAACAGAGTGGGAGGAGGGTGGGTAGGAGAGAGTTCTGGCTATCCATCCTTAATCCAAAGCTGCCTGCTCCTTCCCAGGCTATACTTCACTGTCATACACTTGCAAATTCACTCCAGGAATGAAAACAGAATAACTTTAAGCTTGTTCCCAAAGCTGCAAATTTGTCCCTGCTGGGTGTTAATTTAACTGCTTCCAGGGCACCAGGATGTCTACTGGTGTTGCATTGCTTGCTTGCTTCTCTTTTTTTTTTTTTCACACATCTGGTGTTGTGAAAACTTCCAAGGCATCATACAGAAGAGTGACGAACTGACCACTTTTAACCCTTTCTGCATCATACCAAGTCTAAACCTGCCTCTCTCCTCCATTCTCTCCATATAGCAGTGTCCATGGGCCTTGTAATGCATGGGATTCACAAACTCTGAAGTGAGTCTTAAGAGCATTTCACAGGCTGAGAATTGAGCCTTTCTTCATCTCCATCATCCTCTGTTTTTCCTGTGAACAATCCAGCTAAACAGTAATAACTGGACTTCAAAAATTTCCCGCAGGAAGAAATAGGTTTGGGGCAGGGAGGGGTTTTTTCCAAAATATTTTTTTCCTCTTGCTTTTATCTGGTGTGGCCACCTCCCAGCAGGGAGGACGTTCAGTGCCATAGTTCCACATTATGGCAAGCGATGACCTTTTCCTGTTAGTTTTTGATTGTTACATTTGTTCTGTAATGGCCGCATTAACTGTTTATCTGCTACACGGACTGAACCAGAGCAAATGCCTCATTTCCAGTCATAGCTGTTGTACTTTAAATGACCTTCTCCACTTTGTTTGCTTTCTGTTGAACAAGTTGTTTGCATGACCAGCTCACTTGTTTCGCTAACATATTCCTACAAATAGCATAC
>WEIS01057360.1:12806-29945 GCA_013389965.1 Todus mexicanus | reverse complement strand
AGCCCTGATGATCTTCTACCAGTTACAGGCCATTGACTTTCATCCTCTGGTGGGAACAGTTCACTGCTGGGATAACAGGGAGCCAGTATCACACCTGGCCCATGACATCAGTGTCAGTACAACACTGATCACCGGGCCTTAGCCCAGCCTCAGCATCTTTTGTGAAAGCTAGATGTTTATCAGCAGTGATGGGTTTTGATGGTCTGAGCATTGCTGCTTCCCACAAGTCTCCTTCTCTGGAGACTTTCAAGACCCATCTGGATGCATTCCCATGTGATCTGCCCTAGATTCCATCGTCTTGCTCTGGCAGCAGGTTGGATGAGATGATCTCCAGAGGTCCCTTCCAACCCCTAACATTCTGTGATGCTATGATTCTGACCCATTTAAATTATGCGTTGAATGCCTAATGCTGACAACATCCAACCTATTCTATTCCTATTAATGCAAACAAGTGATCCAGAGATTTCTTACCCCACAAACACATGTCCTGTCTTCTCTTTGATTGCCTCACCACAACGTTGTGAGTGATGGAGAGCCTCACCTCCCCAGTTGTGCTTGCAGAAGCGAGACTTCAGTAGTGCTGCAGCCAGCTCAGTTCCTCCTGCCCTTGCTCTGCCAACTCCCTTTCCTCTCACAGCGAAGATTTAAGGAAGAAATAATAGTGGTAGGTCATTATGACATTTTAGTGTGTGTTTTATAGTGCAACATGACTCATGGATTCAGGGAAGGACTTTGCAGCTCGCTACGAAATTGCCCATTTCAATCAATCCTGCTGGTGGCTTCTCTAGGAACTTTATATATGTGTGCACTCACACACATATACAAGTTACACTTCATAAAAATCATATGATTCTCTGATTTTTATGAGGTGTAACTTGTATATGTGTGAGCGCTCATATATATATATACATATATAGGGGGTACTGTATTTATTTTTGTTTCTGGAAGAACCAGTTAAAAGCAAAAATGAATATACTGTGATGAAAAACATGAAGCCTTAAAGTACTGAAAATGGCACAGGGTTCCATCAGGTCAGGAGAACAGAAGAGCTGTCATGAATAACCCTGACAGGGACATCTCTCAGCTCACTCAGAGAGTTAGCAGCGTCATCGTCTCTGTTCTGCTTCTTTGTGAGCTGGTTGCAGTCACCACCTCCTATGGCTTTAAAACTCTTGGACCAGTGATTTCTAAGCTTTGTGAGACTTCACGTCATGGATGAATGGGTGATAAATCAACCTTCTGCTCCTTGTGCACAAAAGCAGATTTTCTCTGTGTTGTTTTCAGTTTGGCTACTGCATAGGGAGATCTGAGGTCTCTGAAACTCCAGAGAGCTTGGCTACCACTGGTGTGGGGAACCTAAATATACCAGGACAGACACCTGTACACAGTCCATAGACCTCAGTAAAATAAACCAACACCCCCACACTTCCACTTCCATCTTTTCCTAAAGGGAAAACAGGGACCTGGAAATGGTACCACTATGTATATCTCTAGGTGGGACTTGGAGCAGATCCTGAGCAGTGATTAAAGATGCTTGGAAGGTACTGTGGCACTGAAGAAAGAGAGAGAAAAAGGAAAGGAAAATTATTTGCTTTGGTGGTGATTTTTTGTAACGGTGATTTTTTTCGTAAAGGTTTCGTCTTGAGTGGGGACAGGGACTCTGAATACTTCAAATGAGTTTCTGAAAAGTGTAAAAGAAGCATCTGCTCCCTTCCAGATTTTTGTGTTGGGCCTTTCATTAGGGGGAGCTGAGACTGTTCAGCCTGGAGAAGGTTCAAGGAGTATTATAATGTCTATAAATCCCTGAAGGGGGAGTGCAAAGAGGACAGAGCCAGGGTCTTTCCAGTGGTTACCAGTGATGAGACCAAAGTGCATTAAAGCCAGATGTATTCCTTCACAAAGTTTGTAGAAGCTTAAGGTCTTTGAGCTAGAAAAAATGCCTGAAATTTGTCATTGGGTTCAAAAGTTATGAAGGACAACTAAGGCAGACGAGCAGAAATTTCGGTTACATAAAGAGCTCATTTCCTTAGGAAGCCAGCCTGAAAAAATAATCACATCCTTCACAGAAAATTTATGTAGACAGATCCATCAGATATGAGTCTGAACTATGCACATATCCAGGGTTCTTGCTTGAGAGGAATCCTCCCACCCATATTGTCTCACCCCAAGATCCTGGCAGGAAGCGTTTATCCCAGCCAAGATGTGTGTTGTCCCAGAGCCAGGGTGAGACCTTACACCTCACAGGGTTTCAGTCCACAGCTCTTGTTCTTCCTGGGGGTTTCCAATATATCTTCCAAGAATAACAAACCCTAACAGTGACTTTCTAGGTTATGGCTGTAAATCTGGTAGCATGAGGCTCAGGACACTCAGAAACCTCAAGAGTCATTGCAAGTGTCTTTGACACTGGACTCCCATGTCCTCTGCCTTGACTGGATTCGCAGCAGACCTCAAATACAGCTGCTGCATGTTTTGCAAGAAATAGGATTCATAAAGCATTATGACCTCTTCAGGGCTCTGTAAGGTTATGTCATGGGGTAGACATAACCAGGAGAATGGCACAAAGACCAGATTTACCAGGGAGAGAACTAAGAGAGCAGTAGCTCCATGCATTCACAGAGTCGTGGAAGTGCTTGTGGAAGTCTGAAGGTCTCTAGTCCAACTTACCACTTGAAGCAGGGCTATCCCCAGTTTGAGAAGAAATCAGCCATACCTCTCCTTCCCATGCAGNGAGGATGTGCCAGCTCCCATCAGGTAAAAGTGTGGCACAAGTGACAAAGAGCATTGAAACTGCATTTTCAAAAAACACAGGATGTGACGAAGCAGGGCCAGATGAACAGGAATTCTGAAAGAGCAGTGCCTGGCTGGTACAGTGACATCTCACTGAGATGCTTCTTCCTGTTGTGGGTTGATCACAGAGAATCATTTCAGTTAGAAGACACCTTCAAGATCATCAAGTCCAACCGCTCCCCCAGCACTGCCAGGGCACCACTAAACCGTGTCCCTCAACACCACATCTCCATGGTTTGGAAACCCCTCCAGGGATGGGGACTCCATCACTTCTATTCATGTACTACATTTTACAGCAAGTAACCTTCCTGTGAGGACCTTAGTGTCATTAAAGGGAGGATATCTTGGAGGTGTAGATACTGGTGGTTTTATAGATCCAGAGGCCTGCAGAGCAAGGGGAAACATTTAGATCATGTAATCTCAGGAGATGAGGCTTGCAGGGAAGCACTCAGCCAAGCTTGGTCTGTGCAGAGCCCACTCAGGTGTTTTTGGGTCCTCCAGCTCATGCTGCAAGGACACTGTGAGGTTGGGGACAGAGACCCTGCTACAGGTGGGGAGGGGAAGAGCAGGTTGGCCTCACAGAAGTCTTTTTTTATAGGTGAGATTCATCTACTGGAACACTGACAGTTGTTTTCTCTCCTGTCACATCGAGCTCACACTGCATTTCCCCTTATATTTTCTATTTTAAACTAACAGAAGAAGTAGGGATTTCATTACTTTCCTCCCACAGAGGCCAACTACTCAGTGCAGGTAGAAATGGCATCTTAATTTCCCCTTTACCGAGCAGGTTGATACCTGCTATAACAAAAGGATGGCATTTCTCTAAGAGCAGGCTGGCAAAGCTCAAGTGAAATGATAAGCACAGCGAGTGGACAATCATAATTCTTTCTCTGATGGTATTTGGAAATGAGAAATTAGAATGTCCTATTTCAGTGGGTTAGGGCTTATTTAAAAATGGAAAGGGGAAAAAAACCCAACGAACTAAACACGCGAGTTCCCCTTTCCAGGAAGAGCACTTAACAATATGCAAGCAAAGTGGATAAAAGCAGCTCCGTAACAACCCCAATTGCGCAGAGATTGTCTCCTGCATTCCTGCACATCTTTGCCTTTTTGACATTTAGCTTTAATTTATAGCAATTTAGCTTGCTCTTAGAGGCTGCACAGTACGTTTGGGAAAGCAGAGTGATCTGTTAAATGTTTGTCTGAAATTCAAATCAGGCACAAAGTACCTTTGTCTTTGTATTAAAAAGGACAAAAGAGGATGCCACTCACCCTCCCCCCCCCACCCCCCATCTGAATATACATATTTTGGAGTGAGAGAGAGAAATTATTCTCCTCTTATAAATTCATTACAAGGGAAGAGGACCACTACAAATTCATTTGGTCAAGAGTTGCAAAATTAGATGTCCATAGTTAGATGCCTAAATACTCAGATAAGGTCCCAAATCAAAGAAAAAACCCTTAGGGTTATGGTGCAGCTCATGCCCTGACCCCATGGCACATCCCAGTCTCTGCGTTTGTTCAGAGCTAGGGCCTCACCACCACCACTCGCATTGCAAACTAGGTCCAAAGGGAAGTGATTCTGTGTTCAACTCAGTTCCTGAGACTTTTGGGAATAGCTAAGAGCTCTTCTGAACAGACCAGCCATGCTCATGATCATTGGCTGTGCTAGGACTCCACTGCCCTGAAGGTGTCCTTGCTCTTTGTGCGTCTTCTCCAGCTTCACATGCCTGGAATAATGCAAGGACTGTTCTTCCATATACTTGGCTTCATTGCACGCCCCTGATAGCATCAGAGATCATAGAATCATAGAATTAACAAGGTTGGAAAAGACTGTGGAGATCATCAAGTCCGACCTGTAACCTATTACCTATCCTAATGTTACTTGGGGATGCAAAGCCTTTAGAGGTGGCATTGGAGGACTGTGTAGGTTGGAAGGAGCCATCCTATCTGAGGTGCTTGACGCAGTGAGTCCTACACTGAAGTGTATTTTCCTCATAGGTCGATATCCTGAGCTGCCCAAAACTAAACCTGGGACATCAACGGTGACATGACACAGCATTTGCTCCATAGCATCCTTTCATTTAGCAATGGAAAGGTAATATCTGAAAGCCAATTAAATTCACTAATCCTGCCTAAGATCAAAAAAGGGCTAGTTTTCTGCTATGTCGAGGAGCTGAATCAGATGGTAGAGAAGTCCATGAGCATCAGAGTCAGAGAAGAAGGGTCATGTGGCTGTGAACAAGTGTGAGGAGAAGAAATAAGACTATGCTTTTTTGGCATCAGTGAACCATTTAGTCAGTGCGACTGCTTGTGGTGTCACAGCTTTCTACAGGTGTCTGGTGTTCAAAATTGCTGGCTACTGAATTTTTTCTGTGCTATCCATGAACATTAATTCATTGTCTGAAAATAGAATTTCCTTTTGTTTATTTTATCGAAACTAAAGCAGCGATAGACACTTAGGAAAGCATGAATTCTGGCTTTTTGTTCTTTGCTTCGTCTTGCTCGTGAATTCTCTGCAAGCGACTCATGGGTTTGCTGATTTTTCAGAATTATTCACTGATGACCTCGTGAATATTCTTGACCTTACTTTTACTGATAAGGAGTCTATGAGCAGGACAATGGCTGAAAGCAGGGACAGGGCTGAGGCTCAGGGATTGGTCTGGCCTCCAGGAGAGTTAAGTGGGACAGTGCATCTCCAGCTGACCTTAGTCACATCACTTAATGCCTCTGGGCTACCAGCTCCACATCTGAGCTGAACCTTCTCTTCCATGGCAAGGGCTGCTTTGATGATAATGGTGAAATTATTCATGTCTGCCAGATGCTTCTGTACTAAGGTCAGCGTAGGGCCAAAGTGGAAATATCCTGGACCATTAATTCAGAGAGGTGACGTAATAAAAGTTGTGCTTCTGGTTGGATGAGAAACTGAAAATCATGTTTCTGGGGCAATTTAAAAATTTGAATTCAAGTACCTAAAAACTGGGCGCTAACTAAATATGAGCTGCTGCTCTCAGTGTGCGAGCAAGGGACTGAAATCCAATAGCCATTTACATACAGGGCCTCTTTTAGCATCATAAATCAATTCAAAACTCCATCCCCGTGACCACTCTTGGATAGCATCTGGGGGCAGCCAATTTCTGTAGCTGTTGCCTCAACGGTCTCAGCGCCAGGACTATTTGCAGAAAACGCACACTCAGAAAAGACTCACTGACACATTTGAAGAGGTTTGTTTAAAATTTCCAGCAAATGCTGATGGAAAAGGCCTTCTCAGCTCTTACTGTAGCGCTTGTTAGAAGTGGTGCAAAAAATCCATCCTCAGGAGGTCAGTTGTCCCCGTTGACTTCCTTCTTTCATGGTAAGGTGACAATGAGATGAAAGTCTTGCTCACAGTCCCCCCACACCGCTGGCCTTCTGTTCTGTCTTTTCTGGTGGGCCCCTTCTACAAACTTTCTATAAAAAGCCTTCTCTGCTGCTGGATGGAGGGGAGAGCTCGGGAAGTGTGACAACTTCGGCAGTGACATTTACAGGAGGTAAAAGCCCACGGTAGATTTGAACGCTGACATCCGTGCTCACTTGCTCACATCACTCCTTGGATCGCCTGACAGCTGAACATGCCGGGTGTAGCCAGCCGTACACTGGGACCGTGCCCATCGCGATGTGCAAGTCCCGGCTTCCCAAAGGCTTAAGTTAACTGGAAGATGTGGGTCTTGGCCAAGGTGCTCGTCATTAACACATGGCTTCACATCGTGTGCGTATCGCTATGTTTGCTTATTGCCACGGTATCTACTTTGCTGCCTCTAAGGAGATAATGTGGATATTAAGGACATCAGAGAGCCTCTGCTTCTGCATAATATTCCTCTTCCCTGGTAATTCCTGCTGGGAGAATTATTCTTCCACAGCACAGACATGACCGCATTTTGCCCATCAAGCCTGAGCTGAACTGCAGCGTATCTTTCAGAGAAGAGTCCTATCTCACTTTAAAACCTGCAGTGATAAGGTATTTACCACTGGTTTTGCAAAGCTCTTGCAGTCATTACTCCTCTGTTCAGGTAATAAAACCCCACCAAAACAAGCACCTTTCATTTCCAATGTAAAGTTTTTAAACTTCAGTGTCCAAACGTGCTAGAACAGCGTGTGAGGGGGGAGAAAAAAAATGTACTGTGAGCTACAGGTCCCCTAGCACCAGAGGTAAATGAAATCTTGCCAGCTCAGGCATTTATTCCACGTTCATCATCACTGTCTGAGCATGTGTGAACTATGCAGGAAACTGGAGCTCTTATCATTATTTTGATATGCCCAGCTTGCCTCCAAATGGTCTTGATTTTCCTCTGCCCATCCCTTTTGTCACATGGGAAATGCTGCTAACCTTAAAGTTTGGGGTGTTTTTAAAATGCCTGGGTTTTTTCTGACATGTTCTGGTTTAACATCACTTCAGAACATAAACCTGTTACCATTTGTTTAGGTTTTTTCTTCCTTTTACTCATTAAATATTGCTATTACAAATGATCAGAAAAATGATAGAGAGAGCTGCTGAGAAGAAGCACAACAGTATCTTGGGTCCATTGGTCAGGTGAGCTCTGAAATCCCAAAAACTTCCTTTCAGAAAAGGTTGTGCTGCTATTACCACCACTGGTTGGTGGGATTTGAAGGTTTAGCCACCAAAGACAGGTCACGAGCATCATCAACCCATATATCAAGATGGGGAGAGATGTGAATACGTGGCCCCTCTGCCAGATTTTTCACACTCTGTGATGATGCCTTGTAGACCCCTTGTTGCCTTGGACTTTACCTTGTGAAGACGTTGATTTCCCCAGTGAAGTCTTACGATAAGGAAGTAGAAATATTTTAACTCTGTAAGGCCCAAGGATCTAGCCACCCACCCACACACACACCCCCAAAGAGGTAAGGAATAGTAAAATCCATTTAATTTTAAAGCCTCCCCTAGATTGTTAGATTGTCCCACTGTGGATATGAGTTACTGGTGCCTGAGGAAAACTACATGACACCTCATCTAACAAATTAAATGTTTCCATGCAATTAAAATGAAGCACTCAGCCTTAGTGTAATAAACTCGAGGCTATTAGTATTCCTAGCGCTGTTGCCTTCATTGTGCTTTACAGTGCCATAAATATAGGCTCAGCATGATGGCTCAGCAGGCACCGGGCATAGAGAAAAATATCTTGTAATATTTGTTATTAAAACATTAAAAAGTCCTTTACTTGAGCACACACATTTTTAAAACGCCTCTGACTTGGAGCCGCTGCTTTTAATCTCTCCGTGTGCCCGGTGGCATTCCATTATGGCTCCTCATTGGAGTGACAGGGAGAGATGCTGGAGAGTGCTGCGTCTCCTCACATGCTCTGGGGAAGGTATCTAAAGAAATCCAATGGTACCTTGACATGAACACCAAGTCCAAGGGTGCTTGAAACCCCTGTAAGTCTTTCCAGGGACTTGGATGCTGAGTATGGGAGAATCATAGCATCATACAAGGCTTTGGGTTGGAAGGAACCTTAAATATCATCTAGTTCTAATCAGGGACACCTCCCACTAGACCAGGTTGCGCAAAGCCCCATCCAACCTGGCCGTGAACATTTCCAGGGATGCAGAATCCACGACTTCCGTGTTCAAGTGTCTCACCACCCTCAAAGTGAAGAATTTCCTAATTTCTAATCAAAATCTACCCTCTTTCAGCTTGAAACCGTTAGAAGACCATCTGATGCTCATATCCAGAGAGTCATAGCACCTGAGTATATTCTGGTACTTCCAGATCAAAAATCCTGTAAGGAGAGGATCCATCTTCCCCAGCATTAGCTGTGGGATTCGGCTTGCAGATGGTGACACTGAAGTTCAGGTGCCCACATATGAGGTGTTCAGGACTGTTATGACTACAGAAGAAGGAGACCACAGGAGAAGGAGACCACAGGAGAAGAAGACCACAGGAGAAGGAGACCAAAACATCTAGAGAGAAGTCAGCAGAGTTTGGGTTCAGTTGCCCATGTAAAGATGTCTGGTGCTGTTTGAGAAGCCATGGGGTAACTGAGACACCTGTGAAGGACAAATGACTCATGGGAGGTCGAGACCATTTTGATGGCCAGGTGACATTATCCGAAGAACTCGACCCAGCTCATAGAGTAAGAGTTCTCAAAATAAACCAGCAAAAGCAGTAAGTGTCTCCATGTTCAGATGTGCAAATTCTCTGTGGAAATGTTTTCAGTGAAGCCAGTGGAGATGAGGGTATGATGCCTCTGGTTGAATGAAGACGTCATCTTTAGCACGGGATGAGTCCTGTTCCTAGGATCCACCAGCTCCACCAGCAAGGTCTCTTCAGGCTGTTGTGCTCAGACAGAAATGTCTTCCCTGAAGACAATCAGGTGTAAGCAGGTAGAGCTCATCTAAAGACACTCAAACACATTTTGGAGTGGACACCTAAAAGTTCATAACATCCCACTTCGTAGCCTTGTGGTCTGGGAACCAGTGCAGAGAGTAGAACTGAAGGATCCGTGCTCCAAAGCAATGCAGAGCTTGGCTCATGGGCTTTACTTGAGTTAAATCACAAAAACTTGACTCTGCACTGAGAAAGGTAAAGCTGAAAACGTGATCTGGAACTTAAAGCTGTGCTGAAGGAGAGCAAGACTGGACCTGGAGGTTGGAGAAGAAAGCAGCTTTTCAGGTACTCTAGCAGGAGTTATCCAAAAGAACTGGATTCCTGTGTCTCTCTTTTTCCAGCAACCTGGAATATCTTCCTGTGAGGACCCACTCTTTCTTCGAGTTATCTTTGCCATGTTTCTACCCATGCTCTCCTACTTACACCCTCCTTAGCACCCCAGAGCAGTACACTGGCTCTCCAAGTATCCATAGATGGTTAACACATTTCACACCCCAGTTTCCCTCCCTGCAGCCTGGTTTAGCGATACGTATTTGAAGACCAGGGCTGCAAGGGTTTTAATAAAATCCAAACAGAAACTCTTTATCCACTAATAGTTTCAGCTAAAAATAGGCAACAAATTTCTCTGCTGAGATTTATTCTTTATATACTCGGGCATATGCTTGTGGGTTTGAGCTTTTTTTTCCCTTTATCCACTGTGGAGGTACCGATTTTGCTCAGTACTTGTTCTATTAGTTACAGTTACAATTGCCAGAATCACTCTTCTTTTTCAGTGACTGCATTTTATTTTCCTCTGACATTCACTTTCGCACTTTTATTTTTTGCTCTACAATTTCTTTCCTTCGTTTTCATCAGCCTGTAAGGGGGTGACGCTCATGGGACCATATCAAATTGTATGAAAAGATCGTACAAAATTATACAAAAAGATAGTACAAAATTATACGAAAAGATCCTACTAAATCATACTCTATATAACACACTAAATCACACTAAAAAGCTCGGCTGGGCTGTTCCCATCGACCCCTGGATCCATGATACCATATCTCTTCCTATAGCTTTTGAAAACCCACAAAGCGTCTTTCAAAATCACCTGAGCTGGCCAAAACGAAAGCAGCTGGTTGGACTAGATGGTCCTTGAGGTCCCTTCCAACCTGATATTCTTTAATTCTATGATTCATTGAGAACTGAATCTCTTTCCTCAGTATTAGATCCTCCCTAGCGCTGTCCCTTTAGAAAGGGACACATCGTTGACTCCACATTATTTCATATATTCTCTAGTTTTCAGCTTAAGAATTTGTTAGTGGGCTTTTGTAGCATCCTCTGCAGCACAAAACTGGGTGGTGATTTGTGCTGCATCTCTCCACATTTTCTGAGAATCCTCTTATTGTCTCTTTATCAATAGCCATCCAAGCAGCTTCACAATCTGTCCTTGCTATTACAGATGGATTTAAAACAACGAGTTTTATCTGTCAGCTATTTCTGGCTCAGAATCCCTATCACCTCTGCCATCATTTCCCCTCCTACTGAGCTTCAACCACCAGAGAACAAAATGCATTTGGGAAATGTCTTGTTTATGCCACATAAAGGATGAACAGCCTAGTTTGGGAGCTGCCCCTTTAGCATCTTCATGTTGACCTTCTGAATACATTCTGAGCTTATTTCTTAAACGAAATATTAGAAATCTTATGTGAAGGCATCAGCCACGTGAAACCCAGAGAGGAGAGGTGCATGAAGGTTATCAAGTGGGATAATTTTGAGTACAACAACGCAAAAGTTCTGATTAGCTACCTGAATGCCCTTAAACTTTACAGACAGTCACAACATGGCCATCTGGATCCTGGGTGCATGATCTGAAGAACAAAGCACTTACCATTTACAGTACATAAGTCTGGGGAGACTTCAACGTAGGGGATCATAAAAATATCGAAGCACTAGAGGTCAGAACACTTGAGCGATGGCAATAAAAATAACAACAATGCACAAAGCAAGTCCTTTTCACTCAAAATTTCTAACACCTTTCACTATCGGAAGGGGAATGGCACTTCCATACAAGACAGCAGGAGAAGACAAACCAGGGCTGGTGGGGAGAAGTCTAGTCATACAGGACTGTGGGACCAATAAAATGTGCATTATCTAAGCTAAGAGATTCTCACTTATTTTTGGCACTCCGGTGGTTTTCTTGCTGCTCCGTGGGAAATGCAAGTGCAAGGCATCAATCCAGAGCTCTGTCTCCTCTGACCACGGGTACTTTGCTGAGTACCTCATCAGGGGAATTTGGTATTTACTGTTTGAATAAAAGTTCCATCCTGAGAAAACACCCTGCTGGAACTCACATGGAAATACATTCAACCCAGAGCTTTCTGCATTTTCAGACAAAAGAAGAAAGAAACCTACCAAGCCTTACAGTCCCTGTCCTTCCTCCCCCACCATGTGCACTCACCCCCGTACCATCCAATTAGCGCTAATTGATGCTTTCAGCAGTGGGAGCTGAAGATGTCCAATTCTGCCTGTGTTTCTGGAGAAGGTCACTCCTGGTCCCAGGCTGAGAGGGGGATGTGGAGCGTTGCGCTTGCACTTGCACGGAGGAGTATGTCAGAGAGAGGGACCAGGAGAGCACCGGGTCCTTCAGCAGAGATGTGGCTCCATCCTTCTCATTACCTGTCACTGCACCTTTTAATTATCCTTTCTCTCCCTCTCCAACAATCAGAATCACAGCTCCTCCAGGTGTAGTTTGCTGGAGGTGGGCAATGACATTATTAAAGTCTGTCATGTACCAAATGTCAGGGACCAGAGCTGTCACATCCCCAGCGTTTGTGCACCAAGCATCAACTCCTCACTGCCCACTGTTCCCAGCATGGATCCTCCCAGGGAAACCCTTCTATCTGGGCCTGTGTGTGACATATATCACTCAGTTTTGTCTGAGAGAAGATGGGAAAAACAAAACAAAAGGCCAAGGACTTCATCAGAAACATGGAGACAGAGCAAATTACCCTCGTGGACATGACTTCTGGCTGCTGGGACTCACCAGTACCACACCAGCATCGTGCAGCAACAAGACCTTGCAGGAACTATAATTCTGCATTAGTGTCTGATGGCATCAGCATCCTCTTTCCTCTCCATGGCGTTTTACATCTGGATCAAGAAGATGACTCTGGTACAGGCAGCAGTAAAATAACTGTATCTGAGCCTATAAAACATGGGCACAAAGAATCACAGCATTTCCTAGGTTGGAAAAGACCTTTAAGATCATCGAGTCCAATCATTAACCCAACACTGACAAGACCTTGACTAAACCATATCCCTCAGCACTATGTCTACACAACTCTTAAATACCTCCACACTTCCTACCCAGTGCAGGATCAGACCTTGAATACAAATACAGAACAAAATACAGGTTACTGTGTCTGCTAGCTCTGGGGTTTTTTTGAGCTCAAGGGTAAACTCAATTATTCAGAGGTTTCTTAGCTCTCCCTAAGACAGGGTTTAGTTGTTTTTCAAGAGCTTCATTGTGTAGCTATCTGAGTAGCTACTATTTTTTGACAAAAGAATTAAGAGACAAAATGAGACATGAAATGGGATGACAACACGGAAAATTGTGGGGGAGAGGAGACAAAACACCAGTAGAGTGAGGAAGGAAAAGAAGGAACACAGGAGGAGAGGGGGAGGATGAGAAAAGGTGTGATGCAGAGATCAAACATGGGATCACATGGCATTTGGAGACTGTAGGGATCATCCTGGAGGGGTGAGATGGTCAGGTAGGAAGCAGTGGACAGTCCTTCAGAGGGAGTAATGGAGATTTGAGAGTTTTTTCTTCATTTTCCAGCGCTGTACTGTGCTCCCAGACAGCAGCCCCTGCTTGCTGTGCTGAGGGGATCATGAAGGACCATGGAGTGCTGTGGTACACCATGGCCCACATTGATCTGGGTGCTCCATGCTTCGGGTGGGCATTTGTTGTGTCATCCCATCTGTGAGACACTTTTGTTCAACCCAAAGTTGTCAGGGATGGACGCGGCAAAGGTCAGTAGAAAGGCACTGAACAGCAATGTGAGGATGGCTCCTCTACCAAAGCATCCATAACACATCATCCAGCATGATGAGTAGACTATAGGATGGAGGAGGACCTTGAGGGGCTTTGAGCAACATGGTCTAGTGGGAGGTGTCCCTGCCCATGGCAGGGGGTTGGAACTAGATGATCTTTAAGATTCCTTCCGACTCAAACTGTTCTATGATTCTATGATTCTATGACCTTACCAGCATCCCTGGAGGAGCTACCACATGGAGAGCACACTCCAGAGCTTTACGAGTAGCTTCTGCACTTGCTTGGTCAGAGTCAGTAGCAGAGTCAGTGGGTACCACTCAGTGGCGTCTCCAGCGTAGGTGTGCATCAAGGATGTGGGGATAAGTTCTCCTGGGATGAATCAACAAAGAGAGAGATGGCTGGCGAGGATTTAATCCCTGAACCTGGAATAAAAGCTTACCAGTAAGACAAGATGTGAAGTGACTAATCTGAGTATGAGCTATTCTAAAATAGCCTGGGAGCACGTTTTTAACTCTCTAGGACACGTAACTTACCCGAATACTGGTCTACATACCCCCAAACTGCTTCTTTTTCCAGCCCCTAAGCAATACTGGTACCTCCGGAGGAAAAGTACGACAGTGACTACTCTGGTAATGATATGAGAGAGTCTGGGGGAGCTTTTAATAAAACTCAGTCATGAACACAAATTGCACCTTTCACACCGGCTTTGGAGGCAGGATCATTTTCATCTGGGGACAGGTGCTTTCGGGGTTGTCTTTATTTAAACAAATCTGTCGTTCTCCCTGAGATGGCAGGTTGCAATTACAGCCCAGCACACTGGTCAGAACAGGCAGGGCTGAGTGGTCAAATTTCCATCCGGGAAGAGAGGTGTCTCCCCAGACAGAAGTAGCTGTTGGAAAGTGCAAAGCCACGGCAAGAATAAAAGGCAACACACAGCAGCGAAACTAATGAGTCTGCCACTCGACTCTTGGCTTATTTAAATTCATTTTGGACTTAGGGAACTTTTCCTGCCTTTATTTTTCACTTTTTTTCCTGATGTTCCTGTGTGGTTGAAGGACTTTGGCGCTGAAGGTAATTGGGTGGATTTAAAGCCCAGCGCGCTTGCCTGTTTGAGATGCTGGGGAAGGAATTTTTCCCCAAACAAAGCAAATTGTCTCTGGGTCAGATCCTCAGCTGCTGCAAAGTGACAGACATCCTGTGACCTCTGCTAAAGATTGGACATAGTGTGCTTTAAAATGCTGTGTTTGTCTCCCCGTTGTTATTAATTTGTTAGAGGCTGAAAGCTTCAAAGGGAGGCAAAGGAACATAGGAGCCCAGATCTTATTGAAATGCATCCAGGCTTATATGAATGTCTCCAGGGTACTTAATTCCCACAGAGCTTTTGGAACAGTCCCGGCCTTCAGGCTGGTGATGTGATCAGCACCGTAACGCACAAACAAACAAGGCTGTTCAATTCGTGCCTTCTGCGCCACGCTCTTTACCCAGGTGGTGGCTGAGCTCAAGGAGAACGATGGTTTAAAACAAAGAGGTCCAAACAGATCCTCTTTGGAGGTTTAGAAATGTCTTATCTTCACCCCAACCTGGTGGGGCTCACAAATAGGATGGAGTCTTCATGGGACCCACCGCAGCCCATCACAGGTTTCATTCTTGCTTTGGTGAAGGGTTGTCTCAGCCTTTTCCACCAAGGCAAAAGACAGAGTAAATCAGCCCCAGGCCAGATTGCCCATGGGCTGCTTCTACTGAGAGGGATACATCTCAGAGAGACTGTCCATATAGGAGTCATTGGTGGTTTTCTGGCTTGGGATGTCTAGGAGACTAGGCTGGCCATCCAGGAATGATCCCTTCTTGTTCACATATCTGTGAGCCTACCCTGGACACCTAGATGCCTCCAAAACATGCCCTAGCAGAGAAGGTGAAAGAACTTCTTCTTTATTAGGTCAACCTGTCTCTCAGGTGAACTGTGGCAGAGCAATCTTTAAGCCTTGTTGGACCTAGGGCATCTCATAAGGGCTCTTCGTACCAATGGAGACACCCATCTCATCAAGGGAAGGCATTTCCAAAGATAACGACCAAAAGTCTTGTTACATGGTGCACCCCATTCTTGTCCCACAGATCTACCCAAGGACCCCCACTGCTTGGTAAGTCAACCTCCCACTCCAGGCATGGTTCAAGGTCTCCTGCAGAACAAGGATGATTTCCAACAGGCAGTGGAGACAAAGTTGGTCTAATCTGAGGAAGGGGGCAATCTTACCCATATGGATGGAAGGGAGGCATGGCCTGAGAAATGCTTGAGGTTTGTAAGGCCAACGTGCCTTATGTTCCTGAGTTGGTACCTCTCTTCTCTGCAGATGGGTAGTGTGAATTCCTTGCTCAGCTGACTCTGATTTCCATGCTTTGGCATCCCCTTAGTTGGGAGTAAAGTTGTGAAGAGAATCTACAAGCAGATTGGGTTTGATTGGATATGTTCAAGACCAGGGTGGATGGGGCTTTGAGCAACCTGGTCTAGTGCGAGTTGTCCCTGTCTGTGGCAGGGGGGCTGGAAATAGAAGATCCTTTAGGTCTCTTCCAACCCAAACCATTCTATGATTCTGTCATTCTATGATTTCATGATTTGTTTGTGGTATAATCAAGGTCAGCAGCCATCAAATTCACTGTCCTGGGATGGGGATGTACCCCTGGAGTTTCCTGACACAGAAGTGAAGGCATGAGCTGCTAGGACTCAAGTAGGGCTGCTTGCGAGGGTGATGGAACTCCTCTGATACGGGATGGTCGGGCTGAGCCCTTTCCAACAGTGAACAAAGAGATGGAAATGTGGCCCAAAGTGACGTGCATGGGGTCACACAGAGTCTGAGCAGCAGAGGCCAGCCCCGAACTCTGCTGCCTTCCAAAACAGGCTGACATTTGACATGCATCCTGCCATCTTCGTCATTAAGTGATCGCCGTGCCTTAAAAAGCAAAGAGGATTGAAGTGCTGAAGTGGCCCTTTGCACGTGGAGCTCTCAACTTGCAGCTGCTGCTCGAACTGCTATACAGGAATTTCTTCTGAGACAGGAAAGAATGTCAGCTTAGGTTCAAAAAATAAATAATGTAAAAAAACAATCCTGCAAACTTAAGCAAAGAAATGTGCATGATTCTGGAGCTTAGCAACAAGAATCACCCCTGAAACATTTTGGCAGTAAGTGTTTTAGTCTAGTTTCAAGGAGCAAGCTGTGTCCTGATCTTGGATTCATGCTACCCTGGGATTAAAAAACTAAACTGGATCTCCAGTGCATCATTTGCTTCGCATGCAAGAGGTGTAAGGTGGGAATTTATGTTCACATTGGGTTGCGACAACATCAGCTCTTCCCAGCTAAGCAAGGAGGTGACTGATCAGCTTTGGGGCAGAAGCCAGAAGAGAAAGTTAACTAATGAGGATTTAAAAATGAGGAGTTTCATCTTCTGAAAAAAATGTCCTTGGTTTTGACATTTGTTCTTCTCTTGGACTGAGCCAAGGCAAGCAATACATGGAAAGGAATTAAACAAGAGAAAAAAATTGTCTCCAAGGCGGTAAGATGTAGCTCAGGCAATGACAGGGAATGTCAGACACCCTGTGAGTTGCTGTCCAGGCAAAAAGAAGAAGCACCTGAAGCAAACCTGGGGCTAACAGCACTGAGAACTAATAGTTCCGTGAGGAACTGGCAGAGCCAGAGATGAGTGCCGGTGCAAAACGAGAAGGCTTGTTTAGATTATTCTCCATTGAAATTCTGTTATGATCAATTTTCTCATCAATTTCTCTTAGTTCTGACTCATTGTGATTCCCAGCAAGATGTAAAAGCTGCTTTTGGCCATTTGGGGTCACTGAACATATAAGATCTGTGCAGTTTTTAAAGCATTACAAATTGAAAATGCACATGCTGGAGTTTTTGCCCCCCCCCCGCGTTGTACAATT